>AWOL01S0014677.1:0-14006 GCA_000715115.1 Nicotiana otophora
CCCTACTCCTTAGTTGAAGTTATTTTAGATGTAGGGTCTCCACTCACTAGTCTCGTTTCCAACATTGGGTCTCCAATTCCTAGTTGAAGGTATTTTAGACATAAGGTCTCAAGTCCCTAATCTCGTTTCCAACACAGGGTCTCCACTCCCTAGTTTATGTTATTTTAGACATATGGTCTCCATTCCCTAGTCTCGTTTTAAACATAGGGTCTCCATTCCCTAGTTGAAGTTAATTTAGTCATAGGGTCTCCACTCCCTAGTCTCTTTTCAAACATAGGGTCTCAAATCCCAAGTTGATTTTATTTTTTAGGCACAAGGTCTCCATTCCCCAGTCTCGTTTCCTAACATAGGGTCTCCACTCCCAAGTTGATTTTATTTTAGGCATAGGGTCTCCACTCCCTAGTCTCTTTTCCAACATAGGGTCTCCACTCCCTAGTTGAAGTTACTTTAGACACAGGGTCTGCACTTCCTAGTCTCTTTTACGACATAGGGACTCCACTCCCTTGTTGAAGTTATTTTAAACATAAGGTCTCCACTCCCTAGTCGCTTTTCCAACATACGCTCTCCACTCCCTAGTGGATCTTTATTTTTAGGCATAGGGTCTCCACTCCCTAGTCACTTTTCCAACATAGGGTCTCCACACCCTTGTCGAATGTATTTTTAGACATATGGTCTCTACTCCCTAGTCTCTTTTCCAACATAGGGTCTCCACTCCCTAGTTGAAGTTATTTTAGACATAGGGTCTCCATTCCCTAGTTCCATTTCCAACATAGGGTCTCCACTCCCTTGTTGAAGTTATTTTAGACATAGGGTCTCCAATCCCTTGTCTCTTTTATAACATAGGGTCTCTTCTCCTTAGTTGAAGTTATTTTAGACGTAGGGTCTCCACTCCCTAGTTGAAGTTATTTTAGACATAGGGTCTCCACTCCCTAGTGTCTTTTCAAACTTAGGTTCTGCACTCCTTAGTTGAAGTTATTTTAGACGTAGGGTCTCCACTCCCTAGTTGAAGTTATTTTAGACATAGGGTCTCCACTCCCTAGTGTCTTTTCAAACTTAGGTTCTGCACTCCTTAGTTGAAGTTATTTTAGACGTAGGGTCTCCACTCCCTAGTCTCTTTTCCAACATAGGGTCTCCACTCCCTAGTCTCTTTTCCAACATAGGGTCTCCACTCCCTAGTCTCTTTTCCAACATAGGGTCTCCACTCCCTAGTCTCTTTTCCAACATAGGGTCTCCACTCCCTAGTCTCTTTTCCAACATAGGGTCTCCACTCCCTAGTCTCTTTTCCAACATAGGGTCTCCACTCCCTAGTCTCTTTTCCAACATAGGGTCTCCACTCCCTAGTCTCTTTTCCAACATAGGGTCTCCACTCCCTAGTCTCTTTTCCAACATAGGGTCTCCACTCCCTAGTCTCTTTTCCAACATAGGGTCTCCACTCCCTAGTCTCTTTTCCAACATAGGGTCTCCACTCCCTAGTCTCTTTTCCAACATAGGGTCTCCACTCCCTAGTCTCTTTTCCAACATAGGGTCTCCACTCCCTAGTCTCTTTTCCAACATAGGGTCTCCACTCCCTAGTCTCTTTTCCAACATAGGGTCTCCACTCCCTAGTCTCTTTTCCAACATAGGGTCTCCACTCCCTAGTCTCTTTTCCAACATAGGGTCTCCACTCCCTAGTCTCTTTTCCAACATAGGGTCTCCACTCCCTAGTCTCTTTTCCAACATAGGGTCTCCACTCCCTAGTCTCTTTTCCAACATAGGGTCTCCACTCCCTAGTCTCTTTTCCAACATAGGGTCTCCACTCCCTAGTCTCTTTTCCAACATAGGGTCTCCACTCCCTAGTTGAAGTTATTTTAGACATAGGGTCTCCACTTCCTAGTATCTTTTCCAACATAGGGTCTCCACTCCCTAGTCGATTTTTATTTTTAGACATAGGATCTCCACTCCCTAGTCCCTTTTCAAACATAGGATCTCCACTCACTAGTAATTTGTATTTTTAGACATAGGGTCTCCACTCCTTAGTGGATTTTTATTTTTAGATATAGGGTCTCCACTCCTTAGTCTCTTTTCCAATATAGTGTCTTTACTCCCTAGTTTAAATTATTCTAGACATAGTGTCTTCACTCCCTAGTCACTTTTCCAACATAGGGTCTCTACTCCCTAGTTGAAGTTATTTTAGACATACGGTCTCCACTCCCTAGTCGCTTTTCCAACATAGGGTCTCCACTCCTTAGTTATTTAAGACATAGGGGATCTCCAATCCCTAGTCTCTTTTCCAACATAGGGTGTACACTCCCTAGTAGATTTTCATTTTTAGACATAGGGTCTCCAAATCCCTAGTCACTTTTCCAACATAGGGTCTTCACTCCCTAGTTGAAGTTATTTTTGACATAGGGTTTCCACTCCCTAATCACTTTTCCAACAAAGGATCTTTACTCCCTAGTCGCTTTTTCCAACATAGGGGCGCCACTCCCTAGTAGAATTCATTTTAGGCATAGGGTCTCCACTCCCTAGTCTCTTTTCAAACATAGCTTATCCACTCCCTAGTGGATTTGTAGTTTAGACATAGAGTCTCCANCCTAGTTGATTTTATTTTAGGCATACGATCTCCACTCCCTAGTCTCATTTCCAACATAGGGTCACCACTCCCTAGTTGATTGTATTTTTAGACATAGGGTCTCCACTCCAAAGTCTTTTTTCCAACATAGGGTCTCCATTCCCTAGTTGAATTTATTTTAGACATAGGGTCTCCACTCCTTAGTCTCTTTTCCAACATAGGGTCTCCACACCCTAGTTGAAGTTATTTTAGACATAGGGTCTCCAGTCCCTAGTCCCTTTTCAAACTTAGGGTCTTCACCCCTTAGTTGAAGTTATTTTAAACGTAGGGTCTCCACTCCGTAGTCGCTTTTCCAACATTGGTTCTCCAATCCCTAGTTGAAGTTATTTTAGACATAATGTATCCACTCCCTAATCTCTTTTCTAACATAGGATCTCCACTCCCTAGTTCACTTTATTTTGGACATAGGGTCTCCACTCCCTAGTTTCTTTTCCATCATAGGGTCTCCACTCCCTATTTGAAGTTATTTTAGACATAGGGTATCCACTTCCTAGTATCGTTTCCAACATAGGGTCTCCACTCCCTAGTTGATTTGTATTGTTAGACATAGGATCTCCACTCCCTAGTCTCTTTTCAAACATAGGATCTCCACTCCCTAGTGGATTTGTATTTTTAGACATAGGGTCTCCACTCCCTAGTGGATCTTTATTTTTAGACATAGGGTCTCCACTCCTTAGTCGCTTTTCCAATTAGTGTTTTTACTCCCTAGTTTAAATTATTCTAGACATAGGGTCTTCACTCCCTAGTCTCTTTTCCAACATAGGGTCTCTACTCCCTAGTTGAAGTTATTTTAGACATACGGTCTCCACTCCCTAGTCGCTTTTCCAACATAGGGTCTCCACTCCTTAGTTATTTAAGACATAGGGGATCTCCAATCCCTAGTCTCTTTTCCAACATAGGGTGTACACTCCCTAGTAGATTTTTATTTTTAGACATAGGGTCTCCAAATCCCTAGTCACTTTTCCAACATAGGGTCTTCACTCCCTAGTTGAAGTTATTTTTGACATAGGGTTTCCACTCCCTAGTCACTTTTCCAACAAAGGATCTTTACTCCCTAGTCGCTTTTTCCAACATAGGGGCGCCACTCCCTAGTAGAATTCATTTTAGGCATAGGGTCTCCACTCCCTAGTCTCTTTTCAAACATAGCTTATCCACTCCCTAGTGGATTTGTAGTTTAGACATAGAGTCTCCACTCCCTAGTCGCTTTTCCAACATAGGTTCTCTACTCCCTAGTTGAAGTTATTTTAGACATAGGATCTCCAATCCCTAGTCTCTTTTATAACATAGGGTCTCTACTCCTTAGTTGAAGTTATTTTAGACGTAGGGTCTCTACTCCCTAGTCACGTTTCCAACATTGGGTCTCTAATCCCTAGTTGAAGTTATTTTAGACATAGGATCTCCAATCCCTAGTCTCTTTTATAACATAGGGTCTCTACTCCTTAGTTGAAGTTATTTTAGACGTAGGGTCTCTACTCCCTAGTCACGTTTCCAACATTGGGTCTCTAATCCCTAGTTGAAGTTATTTTAGACATAGGATCTCCAATCCCTAGTCTCTTTTATAACATAGGGTCTCTACTCCTTAGTTGAAGTTATTTTAGACGTAGGGTCTCTACTCCCTAGTCACGTTTCCAACATTGGGTCTCTAATCCCTAGTTGAAGTTATTTTAGACACAGGGTCTCAACTTCCTAGTCTCTTTTCCAACATAGGGTCTCCACTCCCTAATTGAATTTTATTTTAGACATATGGTCTCCATTCCCTAGTCTCTTTTTAAACATAGGGTCTCCATTCCCTAGTTGAAGTTAATTTAGACATAGGGTCTCCACTCCCTAATTGAATTTTATTTTAGACATATGGTCTCCATTCCCTAGTCTCTTTTTAAACATAGGGTCTCCATTCCCTAGTTGAAGTTAATTTAGACATAGGGTCTCCACTCCCTAATTGAATTTTATTTTAGACATATGGTCTCCATTCCCTAGTCTCTTTTTAAACATAGGGTCTCCATTCCCTAGTTGAAGTTAATTTAGACATAGGGTCTCCACTCCCTAATTGAATTTTATTTTAGACATATGGTCTCCATTCCCTAGTCTCTTTTTAAACATAGGGTCTCCATTCCCTAGTTGAAGTTAATTTAGACATAGGGTCTCCACTCCCTAATTGAATTTTATTTTAGACATATGGTCTCCATTCCCTAGTCTCTTTTTAAACATAGGGTCTCCATTCCCTAGTTGAAGTTAATTTAGACATAGGGTCTCCACTCCCTAATTGAATTTTATTTTAGACATATGGTCTCCATTCCCTAGTCTCTTTTTAAACATAGGGTCTCCATTCCCTAGTTGAAGTTAATTTAGACATAGGGTCTCCACTCCCTAGTCTCTTTTCTAACATAGGGTCTCCACTCTCAAGTTGATTGTATTTTTTAGGCACAGGGTCTCCACGCCCAAGTCTATTTTTCAGACATAGGCTCTCTACTACCTAGTTGAGTTTATTTTAGGCATAGGGTCTCCACTCCCTAGTCTCTTTTACAACAAAGGGTCTCCACTCCCTAGTTGATTTTAGTTTTAGACATAGGGTTTTCCCTCCCTAGTCTCTTTTCCAACATACAGTCTCCACTTCCTAGTTGAAGTTATATTAGACACAGGGTCTCCACTTCCTCGTCTCTTTTCCAACATAGGGTCTCCACACCCTAGTTAAATTTAACTTTTAGACATAGGGTCTGCACTCCCTAGTCGCCTTTCGAAAATCGAGTCTCCGCTCCCTAGTCGAAGTTATTTTAGACATAGGGTCTCCACTCCCTAGTCGTGTTTCCTACATAGGGTCTCCACTCCCTAGTTGAAGTCATCTAAGACATAGGGTATCTAGTCCCTAGTCACTGTTCCAACATATGGTCTCCACTCCCTAGTTGGTGTCACTTTTGACATAAGATCTCCACTCCCTAGTCTCTTTTCCATAATAGGGTCTCCACTCCGTAGTTAAAGTTATTTTAGACATAGGGTCTCCACTCCCTAGTCTCTTTGCAAACATAGGGTCTCCACTCCCTAGTTGAAGTTATTTTAAACATACGGTCTCCAGTCCCTAGTCTCTTTTCCAACATAGGGTCTCTACTCCTTAGTTGAAGTTATTTTAGACGAAGGTTCTCCACTCTCTAGTCTCGTTTCCATCATTGGGTCTCCAATACCTAGTTGAAATTATTTTAGACATAAGGTCTCCACTCCATAATCTCTTTTCCAACACAGGGTCTCCACACCCTAGTTGATGTTATTTTAGACATAGGGCCTCCATTCCCTAGTCTCTTTTCCAACATAAGGTCTCCACTCCCTAGTTGATTTTTGTTTTTAGACATAAGATCTCCACTCCCTAGTCTCTTTTCCAATATAGGGTTCTCCGCTCCCTAGTTGATTTGTATTTTTACACATAGGGTCTCCACTCCCTAGTTGATGTTATTTTAGACATAGGGTCTCCACTCTCTAGTCTCTTTTCAAACATAGGGTCTCCATTCCCTAGTTGGTGTTATTTTAGACATACGGTCTCCACTCCCTAGTCTCTTGTCCAATATAGGGTCTACATTCCCTTGTTGATTTTTAGTTTTTAGACACAGGGTCTCCATTCCCTTGTCTTTTTTTTCAACGTAGGGTCTCCACTCCCTAGTTTACTCTATATCAGGCATAAGGTCTCCACTCCCTAGTCACGTTTCCAACATAGGGTCTCCACACCCTAGTTGAGTTTATATTTAGACAAATGGTCTCTACTCCCTAGTCTCGTTTCCAACATTGGTTCTCCACTCCCTAGTTGAAGTTATTTTAGACATAGGGTCTCTACTCCTTAGTCTCGTTTCCAACATAGGGACTCCACTCCCTAGTTAAAGTTATTTTAGACATAGGGTCTCCAATCCCTTGTCTCTTTTTTAACATAGGAGCTCTACTTCTTAGTTGAAGTTATTTTAAACGTAGGGTCTCCACTCCCTAGTCTCGTTTCCGACATTGGGTCTCCAATCCCTAGTTGATTTTATTTTTAGACATATGGTCTATACTCCCTAGTCTCATTTCCAACATATGGTCTCCACTCCCTAGTCTCGTTTCCGACATTGGGTCTCCAATCCCTAGTTGATTTTATTTTTAGACATATGGTCTATACTCCCTAGTCTCATTTCCAACATATGGTCTCCACTCCCTAGTCTCGTTTCCGACATTGGGTCTCCAATCCCTAGTTGATTTTATTTTTAGACATATGGTCTATACTCCCTAGTCTCATTTCCAACATATGGTCTCCACTCCCTAGTTGATGTTATTTTAGGCATATGGTCTTCATTCGCTAGTCTCTTTCTAAACATAGGGTCTCCATTCCCTAGTTGAAGTTAATTTAGACATAGGGTCTCCATTCCCGAGTCTCTTTTCAAAAATAGGGTCTCCAACCCCAAGTTGATTTTATTCTTTAGGCACAGTGTCTCCACTCCCCAGTCTCTTTGTTTACCATAGGGTCTCCACTCCCTAGTTGATTCGATTTTAGGCATAGGGTCTCCACTCCCTAGTCTCTTTTCCAACATAGGGTCTCCACTCCCTAGTTGATTTTAGTTTTAGACATAGGGTCTTCACTCCATAGTCTCTTTTCCAACATAGGGTCTCCACTCCCAAGTTGAAGTTATTTTAGACATAGGGTCTCCACTTCCTAGTCTCTTTTCCAACATAGGGACTCCACTCCCTTGTTGAAGTTATTTTAGACATAGGGTCTCCACTCCCTAGTCGCTCTTCCAACATACGGTACCACTCCCTAGTGGATCTTTATTTTAAAGCATAGGGTCTCCACTCCCTAGTCACCTTTCCAACATAGGGTCTCCACACCCTAGTTGATTTTATTTTTAGACATATGGTCTGTACTCCCTAGTCTCTTTTCCAACATAGGGTCTCCACTCCCTAGTTGAAGTTATTTTAGACATAGGGTCTCCACTCCCTAGTTTCTTTTCCAACATAGGGTCTCCACTCCCTAGTTGAAGTTATTTTAGACATAGGGTCTCCAATCCCTAGTCTCTTTTATAACATAGGATCTCTACTCCTTAGTTGAAGTTATTTTAGATGTAGGGTCTCCACTAACTAGTCTCGTTTCCAACATTGGGTCTCCAATTCCTAGTTGAAGTTATTTTAGACATAAGGTCTCAACCCCCTAATCTCTTTCCCAACACGGGGTTTCCACTCCCTAGTTGATGTTATTTTAGACATATGGTCTCCATTCCCTAGTCTCTTTTTAAACATAGGGTCTCCATTCCCTAGTTGAAGTTAATTTAGTCATAGGGTCTCCACTCCCTAGTCTCTTTTCTAACATAGGGTCTCCACTCCCAAGTTGATTTTATTTTTTCGGCACAAGGTCTCCACTCCTCAGTCTCTTTTCCTAACATAGGGTCTCCACTCCCTAGTTGATTTTATTTTAGGCATAGGGTCTCCACTCCCTAGTCTCTTTTCCAACATAGGGTCTCCACTCCCTAGTTGATTTTAGTTTTAGACATAGGGTCTTCACTCCCTAGTCTCTTGTTCAACATAAGGTCTCCACTCTCTAGTTGAAGTTATTTTAGACACAGGGTCTCCCCTTCCTAGTCTCTTTTACAACATAGGGACTCCACTCCCTTGTTGAAGTTATTTTAGACATAGGGTCTCCACTCCCTAGTCGCTTTTCCAACATACGGTCTCCACTCCCTAGTGGATCTTTATTTTTAGGCATAGAGTCTCCACTCCCTAGTCACTTTTCCAACATACAGGCTCCACACCCTTGTTGATTTTATTTTCAGACATATGGTCTCTACTCCCTAGTCTCTTTTCTAACATAGGGTCTCCACTCCCTAGTTGAAGTTATTTTAGACATAGGGTCTCCAATCCCTAGTCTCGTTTATAACATAGGGTCTCTTCTCCTTAGTTGAAGTTATTTTAGATGTAGGGTCTCCACTCCCTAGTAGAAGTTATTTTAGACATAGGGTTTCCACTCCCTAGTCTCTTTTCAAACTTAGGGTCTCCACTCCTTAGTTGAAGTTATTTTAGACGTAGGGTCTCCACTCCCTAGTCTCTTTTCTAAAATTGGTTCTCCAATCCCTAGTTGAAGTTATTTTAGATGTAGGGTCTCCACTCCCTAGTCTCTTTTCTAAAATTGGTTCTCCAATCCCTAGTTGAAGTTATTTTAGATGTAGGGTCTCCACTCCCTAGTCTCTTTTCTAAAATTGGTTCTCCAATCCCTAGTTGAAGTTATTTTAGATGTAGGGTCTCCACTCCCTAGTCTCTTTTCTAAAATTGGTTCTCCAATCCCTAGTTGAAGTTATTTTAGATGTAGGGTCTCCACTCCCTAGTCTCTTTTCTAAAATTGGTTCTCCAATCCCTAGTTGAAGTTATTTTAGATGTAGGGTCTCCACTCCCTAGTCTCTTTTCTAAAATTGGTTCTCCAATCCCTAGTTGAAGTTATTTTAGATGTAGGGTCTCCACTCCCTAGTCTCTTTTCTAAAATTGGTTCTCCAATCCCTAGTTGAAGTTATTTTAGATGTAGGGTCTCCACTCCCTAGTCTCTTTTCTAAAATTGGTTCTCCAATCCCTAGTTGAAGTTATTTTAGATGTAGGGTCTCCACTCCCTAGTCTCTTTTCTAAAATTGGTTCTCCAATCCCTAGTTGAAGTTATTTTAGATGTAGGGTCTCCACTCCCTAGTCTCTTTTCTAAAATTGGTTCTCCAATCCCTAGTTGAAGTTATTTTAGATGTAGGGTCTCCACTCCCTAGTCTCTTTTCTAAAATTGGTTCTCCAATCCCTAGTTGAAGTTATTTTAGATGTAGGGTCTCCACTCCCTAGTCTCTTTTCTAAAATTGGTTCTCCAATCCCTAGTTGAAGTTATTTTAGATGTAGGGTCTCCACTCCCTAGTCTCTTTTCTAAAATTGGTTCTCCAATCCCTAGTTGAAGTTATTTTAGATGTAGGGTCTCCACTCCCTAGTCTCTTTTCTAAAATTGGTTCTCCAATCCCTAGTTGAAGTTATTTTAGATGTAGGGTCTCCACTCCCTAGTCTCTTTTCTAAAATTGGTTCTCCAATCCCTAGTTGAAGTTATTTTAGATGTAGGGTCTCCACTCCCTAGTCTCTTTTCTAAAATTGGTTCTCCAATCCCTAGTTGAAGTTATTTTAGATGTAGGGTCTCCACTCCCTAGTCTCTTTTCTAAAATTGGTTCTCCAATCCCTAGTTGAAGTTATTTTAGATGTAGGGTCTCCACTCCCTAGTCTCTTTTCTAAAATTGGTTCTCCAATCCCTAGTTGAAGTTATTTTAGATGTAGGGTCTCCACTCCCTAGTCTCTTTTCTAAAATTGGTTCTCCAATCCCTAGTTGAAGTTATTTTAGATGTAGGGTCTCCACTCCCTAGTCTCTTTTCTAAAATTGGTTCTCCAATCCCTAGTTGAAGTTATTTTAGATGTAGGGTCTCCACTCCCTAGTCTCTTTTCTAAAATTGGTTCTCCAATCCCTAGTTGAAGTTATTTTAGATGTAGGGTCTCCACTCCCTAGTCTCTTTTCTAAAATTGGTTCTCCAATCCCTAGTTGAAGTTATTTTAGATGTAGGGTCTCCACTCCCTAGTCTCTTTTCTAAAATTGGTTCTCCAATCCCTAGTTGAAGTTATTTTAGATGTAGGGTCTCCACTCCCTAGTCTCTTTTCTAAAATTGGTTCTCCAATCCCTAGTTGAAGTTATTTTAGATGTAGGGTCTCCACTCCCTAGTCTCTTTTCTAAAATTGGTTCTCCAATCCCTAGTTGAAGTTATTTTAGATGTAGGGTCTCCACTCCCTAGTCTCTTTTCTAAAATTGGTTCTCCAATCCCTAGTTGAAGTTATTTTAGATGTAGGGTCTCCACTCCCTAGTCTCTTTTCTAAAATTGGTTCTCCAATCCCTAGTTGAAGTTATTTTAGATGTAGGGTCTCCACTCCCTAGTCTCTTTTCTAAAATTGGTTCTCCAATCCCTAGTTGAAGTTATTTTAGATGTAGGGTCTCCACTCCCTAGTCTCTTTTCTAAAATTGGTTCTCCAATCCCTAGTTGAAGTTATTTTAGATGTAGGGTCTCCACTCCCTAGTCTCTTTTCAAACTTAGGGTCTCCACTCCTTAGTTGAAGTTATTTTAAACGTAGGGTCTCCACTCCGTAGTCGCTTTTCCATCATTGGTTCTCCAATCCCTAGTTGAAGTTATTTTAGACATAATGTATCAACTCCCTAATCGCTTTTCTAACATAGGGTCTCCACTCCCTAGTTAACTTTATTTTGGACATAGGGTCTCCACTCCCTAGTCTCTTTTCCAACATAGGGTCTCAACTCCCTATTTGAAGTTATTTTTGACATAGGGTCTCCACTTCCTAGTATCGTTTCCAACATAGGGTCTCCACTCCCTAGTTGATTTGTATTTTTAGACATAGGATCTCCACTCCCTAGTCTCTTTTCAAACATAGGATCTCCACTCCCTATTGGAGTTTTATTTTTAGCCATAGGGTCTCCACTCCCTAGTGGATTTTTATTTTTAGACATAGGGTCTCCACTCCTTAGTCTCTTTTCCAATATAGTGTCTTTACTCCCTAGTTTAAATTATTCTAGACATAGGGTCTTCACTCCCTAGTCTCTTTTCCAACATAGGGTCTCTACTCCCTAGTTGACATTTTAGACATACGGTCTCCACTCCCTAGTCGCTTTTCCAACATAGGGTCTCCACTCCTTAGTTGATGTTATTTAAGACATAGGGGATCTCCAATCCCTAGTCTCTTTTCCAACATAGGGTGTACACTCCCTAGTAGATTTCTATTTTTAGACATAGGGTCTCCAAATCCCTAGTCACTTTTCCAACATAGGGTCTTCACTCCCTAGTTGAAGTTATTTTTGACATAGGGTTTCCACTCCCTAATCACTTTTCCAACAAAGGATCTTTATTCCCTAGTCGCTTTTTCCAACATAAGGGGCTCCACTCCCTAGTAGATTTTATTATAGGCATAGGGTCTCCACTCCCTAGTCTCTTTTCAAACATAGCGTATCCCCTCCCTAGTGGATTTTTATTTTTAGACATAGGGTCTCCACTCCCTAGTCTCTTTTCCAACATATGGTCTCCACTCCCTAGTTGAAGGTATTTTAGACATAGGGACTTCACTTCCTAGTTTCCTTTCCAACATAGGGTCTCCACTCCCTAGTTGAAGTTACTTTAGACATACGGTCTTCACTCCCTAGTCTCTTTTCCAACATAAGGTCTTCACTCCTTAGTTGAAGTTATTTTAGACGTAGGTTCTCCACTCCCTAGTCTCGTTTCTAACATTGAGTCTCTAATCCCTAGTAGAAGTTATTTTAGATATAAGGTCTCCACTCCATAATCTCTTTTCCAACACAGAGTCTGCACTCCCTAGTAGATGTTATTTTAGACATAGGGTGTCCACTCCCTAGTCTCCTTTCAAACATAGGGTCTCCATTCCCTAGTTGAAGTTATTTTAGGCATAGGGTCTCCACTCCCTAGTTGATATTTATTTTTTAGACACATGGTCTCCATTCCCTAGTCTCGTTTTCTATTATAGGGTCTCCACTCCCTAGTTTATTTTATTTTAGGCATAAGGTCTCCACTCTCTAGTCTCTTTTCCAACATAGGGTCTCAACTCCCTAGTTGATTTTATTTTTAGACATATGGCCTCTACTCCCTAGCCACTCTTCCAACATAGGGTCTCCACTCCCTAGTTGATTTTATTTTTAGACATATTGTCTCTACTCCCTAGTCTCTTTTCCAACATAGGGTAGCCACTACCTAATTGAAGTTATTTTAGACATAGGGTCTCCACTCCCTAGTATCTTTTCCAACATAAGGTTTCCACTCCCTAGTTGAAGTTATTTTAGACATAGGGGGTCTCCAATCCCCAGTGTCTTTTCTAACATAGGGTCTCTACTTTTTAATTGAAGTTATTTTAGATGTAGGGTCTCCACTCCCTAGTCGCTTTTACAACATTGGGTCTCTAATCCCTAGTTGACGTTATTTTAGACATAAGGTCTCCACTCCCTAATCTCTTTTCCAACACAGGGTCTCCACTCCCTAGTCTCTTTTTCCAACATAGGGTCTCCACACCCTAGTTGATTTTATTTTAGGCATACGATCTCCACTCCCTAGTCTCATTTCCAACATAGGGTCACCACTCCCTAGTTGATTGTATTTTTAGACATAGGGTCTCCACTCCAAAGTCTTTTTTCCAACATAGGGTCTCCATTCCCTAGTTGAATTTATTTTAGACATAGGGTCTCCACTCCTTAGTCTCTTTTCCAACATAGGGTCTCCACACCCTAGTTGAAGTTATTTTAGACATAGGGTCTCCAGTCCCTAGTCCCTTTTCAAACTTAGGGTCTTCACCCCTTAGTTGAAGTTATTTTAAACGTAGGGTCTCCACTCCGTAGTCGCTTTTCCAACATTGGTTCTCCAATCCCTAGTTGAAGTTATTTTAGACATAATGTATCCACTCCCTAATCTCTTTTCTAACATAGGATCTCCACTCCCTAGTTCACTTTATTTTGGACATAGGGTCTCCACTCCCTAGTTTCTTTTCCATCATAGGGTCTCCACTCCCTATTTGAAGTTATTTTAGACATAGGGTATCCACTTCCTAGTATCGTTTCCAACATAGGGTCTCCACTCCCTAGTTGATTTGTATTGTTAGACATAGGATCTCCACTCCCTAGTCTCTTTTCAAACATAGGATCTCCACTCCCTAGTGGATTTGTATTTTTAGACATAGGGTCTCCACTCCCTAGTGGATCTTTATTTTTAGACATAGGGTCTCCACTCCTTAGTCGCTTTTCCAATTAGTGTTTTTACTCCCTAGTTTAAATTATTCTAGACATAGGGTCTTCACTCCCTAGTCTCTTTTCCAACATAGGGTCTCTACTCCCTAGTTGAAGTTATTTTAGACATACGGTCTCCACTCCCTAGTCGCTTTTCCAACATAGGGTCTCCACTCCTTAGTTGATGTTATTTAAGACATAGGGGATCTCCAATCCCTAGTCTCTTTTCTAACATAGGGTGTACACTCCCTAGTAGATTTCTATTTTTAGACATAGGGTCTCCAAATCCCTAGTCACTTTTCCAACATAGGGTCTTCACTCCCTAGTTGAAGTTATTTTTGACATAGGGTTTCCACTCCCTAATCACTTTTCCAACAAAGGATCTTTATTCCCTAGTCGCTTTTTCCAACATAAGGGGCTCCACTCCCTAGTAGATTTTATTATAGGCATAGGGTCTCCACTNGTATCCACTCCCTAGTGGATTATTATTTTTAGACATAGGGTCTCCACTCCCTAGTCTCTTTTCCAACATATGGTCTCCACTCCCTAGTTGAAGTTATTTTAGACATAGGGTCTCCACTCCCTAGTCGCTTTTCCTACATAGGG
>AWOL01S0014680.1:0-19326 GCA_000715115.1 Nicotiana otophora
AACTGCATAGTGGGCCGCAGAAATGCCCTCCTCTGCTGAAAAATTTCCTTTACTCCCCAATGCATTGTTCAACCCAAAAGGTCTTAGCCATGAAACATTTCTATAATACTCACCACGTAAAACCAATTCGGCACCACAAAATATTATATTTCTTTTTCGAAATGTTTACGGGGCCTTACAGGGTTTCTCATCTATTGCAGCACCTATGATTAGATTGACCCATAAGGGTGCTCTGTTCAGGTGGACAGAGGAGTGTGAGGAGAGCTTTTAAAAGCTCAAGACAACTTTGCCTACAGCCCCAGTATTGGGATTGCCTACAGTTTCGGGGTCTTATACTGTATATTATGATGTATCATGTACTGGTCTCGGTGCGGTGTTGATGCAGGATGATAGGGTTACTGCCTACGTGTCTAGACAACTGAAAGTGCATGAGAAGAACTATTATGTCCACGACCTTGAGTTAGAAGCTATTTTTCACGCGTTGATGATTTGGAGGCACTAATTTGTACTGTGTCCCTTGTGTGATCTACACCGATCACCGGAGTCTGCAACATCTGTTCAAACAAAAGGATCTTAACTTGTGTTAGCGGAGGTGGTTAGAGCTATTTAAGGATTATGATATCATTATTCTATACCACCCCGGGAAGTCCAATGTGGTGGCCGATGCCTTGAGTCACAAGATGGAGCATTTGGGCAGCTTAGCATATCTACCAGCAACAGAGAGGCCATTTGTGTTGGATGTTCAGGCTTTGGCTACCCAGTTTGTTAGATTGGATGTTTCTTAGCAGAGTCGAGTTTTGGCTTGTGTGGTTTCTCAGTCTTCTCTTTATGATCGTATCAGGGAGCATCAGTATGATGACCCTATCTACTTGTCCTTAATGACACTGTTCAGCACGGTGATGCCAAGGAGGTCACTATTGGGGATGACGGTGCATTGAGGATGCAAGGCAGGCTATGTGTGCCTAATATAGATGGTTTGCGTGAGTTGATTCTCCAAGAGGCTCACAATTCACGGTACTCTATTCATCCAGGTGCCGCGAAGATGTATCAGGACTTGAGGCAGCATTATTGGTGGAGGAGAATGAAGAAGGACATAGTAGAGTATGTAGCTCGGTGTCTACATTGTTAGCAGGTGAAGTACGAGCATCAGCGGCCAGGTGGATTTCTTCAGAAGCACTTTGGGTGATTGTGGATAGATTGACCAAGTCAGCTCATTTCATTCCAGTGATGACTATTTATTCTTCCAAGCAGCTGGCTCGAGTTTATATCAGCGAGATCATCACGCTTCATGGCATGCCGGTATCTATCATATCTGACCAAGGTACGCAGTTTATATTGCAGTTCTGGAGGGTCATTAAACATGAGTTGGGTACTCGATTAAGTTAAACATAAAATTTCACCATCAGACGGACGGACAGATATAGAGGATATGCACTGTGCATGTGTGATGGAGTGTGAGGGTTCTTGGGATCAGTTTCTTCCACTTGCAGAGTTTTCCTACAATAGCAGTTATCAGTTGAGCATTCAGATAGTCCCGTATGAGGCTTTGTATGATACATGATGTCGGTCTCCAGTGGGTTGGTTTAATCCGGGCGAGGCGAGGCTAATGGGTACAAACTTGGTTCAGGATGCTTTGGAGAAGGTTAAGGTGATTCAGGATCGACTTCGTATAGGCTAGTCCAGACAGAAGAGTTATGTGGATAAGAAGGTTTGTCATGTTGCATTCATGATTAGGGAGTGAGTCTTGCTCCGGGTTTTTCCCATGAAGGGTATTATGCGGTTCGGGAAGAAGGGTAAGCTGAGCCTTCGGTATATCGGGCCTTTTTGATTCTTCGAAACGTTGGAGAGGTGGCTTACAGACTTGTAGTACCATATAGTCTAACAGTAGTTCATCCAGTATTCCATGTTTTTATGCTCCGAAGTATCAAGACGATCCGTCCCATGTGTTTGATTTCAGCTCCGTCCAGTTGGACAAGGATTTGTCCTGTGTTGAGGAGTTTGTGGCCATTTTTGACAAGCAGGTTCGAAAGTTGAGGTCAAAGAATATTGCTTCAGTGATGGTGTAGTGGAGGGTGCATCCAGTCGAGAAGGCAACTTATGAGACCGAGCATGATATGCGAATCCATTATACTCATCTTATCACCACCTAAAGTATGTCTCTATGCTCGTTCGAGGACTACTGAACTGATAAATGATAACTGAACTGAACAAAGGAAGTAACGATATGAATACTCCCTCTTCTGAATAATGAACACCCTCTTTATCTGAATATTAAACTGCGGCATCAGGCCCAATATATATATGGACAAACTGCGGCCTTAGGCCCAAGTCTACGTATACTTAACTGCGGCCTCAGGCCCAAAACTTCATAAGCATAAACTGCGGCCTCAGTCCCAAAGATGCATAAAGCATTAACTGCGGCCTCAGGCCCAAAACTTCATAAGCATAAACTGCGGCCTCAGTCCCAAAGATGCATAAAGCATTAACTGCGGCCTCAGGCCCAAAACTTCATAAGCATAAACTGCGGCCTCAGTCCCAAAGATGCATAAAGCATTAACTGCGGCCTCAGGCCCAAAACTTCATAAGCATAAACTGCGGCCTCAGTCCCAAAGATGCATAAAGCATTAACTGCGGCCTCAGGCCCAAAACTTCATAAGCATAAACTGCGGCCTCAGTCCCAAAGATGCATAAAGCATTAACTGCGGCCTCAGGCCCAAAACTTCATAAGCATAAACTGCGGCCTCAGTCCCAAAGATGCATAAAGCATTAACTGCGGCCTCAGGCCCAAAACTTCATAAGCATAAACTGCGGCCTCAGTCCCAAAGATGCATAAAGCATTAACTGCGGCCTCAGGCCCAAAACTTCATAAGCATAAACTGCGGCCTCAGTCCCAAAGATGCATAAAGCATTAACTGCGGCCTCAGGCCCAAAACTTCATAAGCATAAACTGCGGCCTCAGTCCCAAAGATGCATAAAGCATTAACTGCGGCCTCAGGCCCAAAACTTCATAAGCATAAACTGCGGCCTCAGTCCCAAAGATGCATAAAGCATTAACTGCGGCCTCAGGCCCAAAACTTCATAAGCATAAACTGCGGCCTCAGTCCCAAAGATGCATAAAGCATTAACTGCGGCCTCAGGCCCAAAACTTCATAAGCATAAACTGCGGCCTCAGTCCCAAAGATGCATAAAGCATTAACTGCGGCCTCAGGCCCAAAACTTCATAAGCATAAACTGCGGCCTCAGTCCCAAAGATGCATAAAGCATTAACTGCGGCCTCAGGCCCAAAACTTCATAAGCATAAACTGCGGCCTCAGTCCCAAAGATGCATAAAGCATTAACTGCGGCCTCAGGCCAAAATACATGTGTTCACATTCAGGGAACTAAAATCATGAAATGAGAATCACACTGCAATACATGATACTAAAATACTGAATTACACTGAGTTGAATTATACTAAAACACTGAATAGTACTAGACTGAGACATGTATTCTTGAACTTATTATGAACACTGAAACTTCAACTATCTATGACATGCCGAGTAAGCTATACTGAGACTTGGGTACATCAAAACCAAAGTCTATATTGAATACACACTGAGCTCACAAAGGTTTAGAATGAAAGTCATGAACGAGTTATGAGTCTAGAGAATAGAAGTTCTACAACTATTCAAGGAACTAGGCTTAACTATATTTCTAAGGCAATTAGTAACGTCGTAAAGGAAACGTATTGTAGGGAGAATTATTAACGTTCCCAAACATAGAGTGTTAGCCTCACATATCTTGACGCTGGCCTTTTTAAGTGTATCACAATGTTCGTCTCCTATTTCAATGATAATCTATGTCAATATATATCAAGATGAACCAATATTAGCACTAATTCTCATGTTTTGATTACTTAGGAATTCTATCAAACACCCTTTGGGCGTAGAGCCTCACAACCCTTAATATTTGGTCTTTGCTTCACCAAGTACTCATTCTACTACTTCTAAGTGATCCTACAATCCCAAATAGATGTAACTAACACCAATTCTCATCACCTAAAGGTTTACAACAATCATAAGTCAACAATCAAAAAGCCTACTATAGTTCATATGGTTCTATTTATCAAACCCATTTACTATTCTCTCAAAACTCACCAATTCATAGCTATAAATGATATGGGAGTAGAAGCATTACCCTTTTGAAGTTCAATACTCTTGAATTCGAGTTCTAGCATATCCTTTCTCAACAATGGTGTTTCGATCGAATAACTTGGATGATGCAGGGACCTTGGGGATGTTAGGTTCTTGAGAGCTTCCCTTTCTAGAGTAGGTTTTTGTATTTGGGGTGTAGGGGAATGAGGTAGGGTTTTTAAATAATTGAACACGTCCTAAAATTGAGGAGGAAAATAAAAATAGCTCGGGTAAACCTCGCTTGCGCGAGGCATTGTCAGGGGTGCCGAAATAATTATGCAAGGCGCTATCAGAGGTACCAAAATTACAGGGCCTTGCACTGTCTGGGGCATTGAAGAAGATGCCCTGGACAGTGCCTTGCACTATCTGTGGCACTGAGTTTTTATGGCCTTGCATTGTCCATGGCGTTGAGTTTTCATGACCTTGCACTAACTAAGGCTATAATACATACCTCCCATAAATTTAGTCGATTCTATTTAATTTTATACACCTAACTCTCGGTCTTGATCTTAAAACAATTGTTTCCACCCATACTCATCCCGATATGACTTCACATGTCTAGAAGGTCACATTAATACTCATTTCATACATACACAACTAATCCGGATTTATGGGGTGTTACACGCTTGGAGCAGTCATGTGATTCTTTGAGTTAACAAAGAACTAACCGACTAGATGCAAGATCTTCAAACAAAATGTGGTTTGTGGGAAATTTCAAGAAATAGTGTATCTCATGGTTTAGGACATGGAATATCATGGTTACCTATTGCTCTAAGTTTCATGGCACGATCTAGAGTAGAATGAAATGAGACAATCCAAAATGTCTTGGTAGTTAACCATTTATATGTGTGGCTCACACACACATACAAAGAATAATCCACCAGACACAGCATCATAGTCTCCCTAGGATACTTGAACCTAGTGCTACGATACCAAGCTTTGTCACGCCTCGAACCTGGACCTAGACGTAACACGACACTCGGTGCCTGACTACATGTGACCGAGCGAACCAACTTGCTGGCTGAATCAACATATGATATCATAACATAATGAATGCGGAAGATAAACTAACACATACTAATATACTGAAACTCTGAATGATATAAATCAATGTGTGTAAATACTAATACAAGTCTAAACATACATGCAGTCAACATTGTTTAATATGGAATATTTTGTACTCTGTCGAACTGTTACTCTAGTCTATGAAGCCTCTAATGAAGTACTGAAAATACTAACTGTTTGAAAATACTGAAGACTATAAGGTAATGATAATTCCCTGAAAGAATTGGGGACCACTAAATAGCTGGTACGAGAATCCTAGCGCTCTGAATTGTCAACCTGGAAAATCATTACCTGCATCGTGAGATACAGGGCCTGGGAAAAAAGGACGTTAGTATATTTCAGTTGCACTGGTATGTAAAGCAACGGAAAGAATGAATTATAAATGCTGAAATTGAAACTAAGCTGATAATTGAGAATTGAGAATTGATAATTGAAATGATAACTATTGAAACTGAAGCTTAAATGATAACTGATAACTAATAACTGAAATGATAACTGATAACGGATAACTAGAATGATAACTGATAACTGAACTGAACAAAGGAAGTAACGATATGAATGCTCCCTCTTCTGAATGATGAACATCATGTTTATCTGAATATTAAACTGCGGTCTCAAGCCCAATATATATACGTACAAACTGCAACCTCAGGCCCAAGTCTACGTATACGTAACTGCGGCCTCAGGCCCAAACATTCATAAGCATAAACTGTGGCCTCAGGCCCAAAGCTGCATAAAGCATTAACTGCGGCCTCAGGCCAAAATACAAGTGTTCAACATTCAGGAAATTAAAACCATGAAATGAGAATAACACTGCAATACATGATACTGAAATACTAAATCACACTGAGTTGCATAATACAAAAATACTAAATAATACTAGACTGAGACATGTATTCTTGAACTGATTATGAACACTGAAACTTTAACTATTTATGACATGCTGAGTAAGCTATACTGATGCTTGGGTACATCAAACCATAGTCTATATTGAATACGCACTAAGCTCACAAACGTTTAGAATGAAAGTCATGAACGATTTATGAATCTAGAGAATAGAAGTTCTACAACTATTCAAGGAACTAGGCTTAACTATATTTCTAAGGCAATTAGTAACGTCGTAAAGGAAATGTATTGTAGGGAGAATTATTAACGTTTCCAAACATAGAGAGTTAGCCTCACATATCTTGACATTGGTCCTTTTAAGCATATCACAATGTTCATCTCCTCCTTCAATGATAATCTACGTCAATATATATCAAGATGAACCAATATTAGCACTAATTCTCATGTTTTGATCACTTAGGAATTCTATCAAACACCCTTTGGGCGTAAAGCCTCACAACCCTTAATATTTGGTCTTTTCTTCACCAAGTTCTCATTCTACTACTTCTAAGTGATCCTACAATCCCAAATATATGTAACTAACACCAATTCTCATCACCTAAATGTTTACAACAATCATAAGTCAACAATCAAAAAGCCTACAATAGTTCATATGGTTCTATCGATCAAACCCATTTACTATTCTCTCAAAACTCACCAATTCATAGCTATAAATGATTTGGGAGTAGAAGCATTACCTTTTTGAAGTTCAATCCTCTTGAATTCGATTTGTAGAGTATCCTTTCTCAACAATGGTGTTTCGATCGAATATCTTGGATGCTAGAGTGACCTTGGGGAAGTTAGGTTCTTGAGAGCGTCCCTTTCTAGAGTAGGTTTTCATGTTTGGGGTGTGGGGGAACAAGGTAGGGCTTTTAACTAAGTGAACACATCCTAAAATTGAGGAGGAACATAAAAATAACTAAGGTAAACCTCACTTGCACTAGGCATTATCAGGGGTGCCGAAATAATTATGCAAGGCCTCATCAAAGGCGCAAAAAGTACAGTGCCTTGCACTATCTGGGGCATTAAGGAAGATGCCCTGGACAGTGTTTAAGGCCCCGTACAAATTTTAACCAAACACTCGGGTTTTCGTGGTGCCAAGATAGATTCATGCGTTACCTTACGGACTTAGAGGAAAATGTTTCGCAGAAGAACACATTTTTGCGGCCCATTATACGGCCGCATAATCACTCTACGGACTGCATAATGGCCGCAGAGTGAAGCAGAAAGTTTGGCCAATTTGAGGTTAAGTTCCAGTGGTCCGATGCTTGTGAAAGGATCTTCCAGGAATTGAAATCAAGGTTGACTTCAACACCGGTATTGACCCTGCTAGAGGGTACCGAGGGGTTTGTGGTGTGTTGCAGTGCTTCAAGGATCGGTCTTGGGTGTGTATTAATGCAATATGGTAAGGTCATAGCATATACTTCAAGGCAACTTAAGAATCATGAAAAGAACTATCCAACTCATGACTTAGAGCTTGCGCCTGTGGTTTTTGCATTAAAACTTTGGCGTCATTATTTGTATGGATTCCATGTAGATGTATTCACAGACCACAAAAGTCCTCAATATATTTTCAAGCAGAAGGAATTGAACTTAAGGCAGAGAAGGTGGCTTGAGTTTATCAAAGATTATGACATCGATATTTTATATCATCCGGGGAAAGCTAATGTGGTAGCGGATGCTCTTAGTTGGGAAATCTATGGGTACTTTGGCTCACTTGGATGCATGTCAAAGGCCCTTGGCCCGGGAGGTTCACCAGTTGGCTAGTTTGGGAGTTTATCTTGCGTACTCTAATGAAGGAGGAGTGTTTGTGTGAAATAGGGCGGAATCATCGCTTGGGGCGGAAGTCAGGGAGAAACAATATAATGATCCAGTGTTGGTGCATCTGAAGGAAGGGATTCATAAACATAAGACTATGGCATTTTCTCTTGGCATGGATTACGGTACATAACGGTACCAAGGATGACTATGTGTTCCAAACGTAGATGGTCTTCGGGAAAGAATCATGGCAGAAGCTCATACTTCTAGATATTCCATGCACCTAGGCTCTACAAAAATGTATCATGATCTCAAGGAAGTTTACTGGTGGAATGACATGTAGAGGGGTGTGGCGGACTTTGTGGCAAAATGTTCAAACTGTCAACAAGTGAAGGCCGAGCATCAAAAGCCCGGTGGGTTAGCTCAGAGTATAGAAGTTCCAATATGGAAATAGGAAATGATCAATTTGGATTTTATGGTAGGGTTACCGCGCACTCCGCGTAAGTTTGACTCAATTTGGGTGATCGTGGATCGACTCATGAAATCAACTCGCTTTCTTCTAGTTAAATTCACCGTCACTACGGAATAGTATGCTCAATTGTATATCAAGGAGATAGTCAGGCTTCATGGCACTCTAGTTTCCATCATTTCGGATCGAGGGGCCCAATTCACAGCTAATTTGTGGAAGAACATTCAGCAAGGTTTGGGTACGCAGTTAAATTTTAGCACGGCATTCCATGCGAACTATTCAGACGCTCGAAGTCATGTTGCGTGCGTGTGTGATGGACTTCAAGGGTAGCTGGGATGATCATTTGCTGCTCATAGAATTATCTTATAACAACAGCTTCCATGCCAGTATTCAGATGGCGCCGTTTGAGGCCTTGTATGGTAGAAGATGTAGATCGCCGATTGGGTGGTTCGAGGTTGGAGAAGCTGAACTAATAGGACCAGACCTTGTGCATCAGGCTATGGAAAAGGTTAAGATTATAAAAGAGCGGTTGAGAACTGCGCAGAGTCGTCAAAAATCATATTCGGATGTTCGTCGTAGAGACTTAGATTTCAAGGAAGATGATTGGGTGTTCTTGAAGGTATATCCCATGAATGGGATCATGCGGTTTGGAATGAAAGGGAATTAAGTCTGAGGTATGTCGGGCCTTACAGAATCATTCTAAGGATAGGTCAGGTGGCGTACAAGCTTGAGCTACTACCTGAGATTTCATTAGTGCTCCCGGTATTCCATGTGTCCATGTTGAAGAAGATAGTTGGAGATCCGTCCACTATTGTGCCGATTGAGACCATCGAGGTTAGTGAAGAACAGTCATATAAAGTGATTCCGGTTGTTATCCTTGACAGACAGGTCCAGAAATTGAGGAACAAACAAATTGCATCCGTAAAGGTATTAAGGCGAAACCAGCAAGTCGAAGAAGCTACTTGGGAAGCCGAGAATGAAATGAAAAAGAAGTACCCTCATTTGTTTGACTAGCCATGTAATAGCTCTATAAGGTTTCCCCCCCTAAATATTTGTATTACCTGTTCAACTTATATAAAGACACTCCGTTCTGGTTATATGTCCCCCATGAGGCTTCGGTTGGTGTTATTTTGCGTTCTGTTGTGTCATTTAATCCTACATATGTTGCTAAGGTGTGTTTCGGGGGCTCTCTGATAGGTGGGTAGGCCTAAATACAAAGGAAGCTCTGGCTAAATTTTCAGGAAGTTAGGAAGTTAAGAAAATTTGGGGCTGATGGTATGTAGTATAACTGAAGCTATATTAAGTGAACCTTGATCCTCATTCGAGGACGAATGATCTTAAGCGGGGTAGGATGTAAGGCCACGTACAAATATTAACCAAAAACTCGGGGTTTCGTGGTGCCAAGATAGATTCCTGTGTTACTATAGTAGAAATTCTTCGTGGCGAGCTTGCGAGGCATGGTTCGGACTTTTTGGATTGAACAGTACCCTACTGACTTAGAGGAAAATGTTTCACAGAAGAACGCATTTCTGCGGCCCATTATGCGGCCGCATAATCACTCTACAGACCGCATAATAGCTGCAGAGTGAAGCATAAAGTTTTTCCAATTTGAGGTTAGTTTTGCGGTCGATTATGCGACTGCATAATCACTATGCGGACCGCATATTGGTCGCATAATTCCTCTTGGGTTTCTGCGCAGGGAGTTCTGCGGTGCATTACGTGACCGCATTACAAGCATGTGGACCGCATACTGGTCGCATATCTGGGCCGAAAGTTTAGGCCCCTGAGGGCCATTTCTGCGGTCACTTTGCGGACCGTATAACCATTATGAGGTCACATATGCGACCGCAGACCTGTGTCAGGGCACCCTTTTTCTTAATTTAAAACCCGACCCACATTCCGTTAAAACACCCTTTAGTCAATTTTGAAGCTCATTTATGATATTTCTAGAGTGAGAGAGAGGGTTCTAGAGGGAGGGCCTAATATTTCATCAAATGGATCTTCAACCATCACTCAAGGCTTTGGAAATATTGAAGTAGAGCACCAAATGCTTCATCCTAAAAGGTAAGGCTTCATCACCCCAGCTCGTTATTTCAAACGTAGCTATAACGGGGTACTAGGGTGATACTTCATGGGTATGAGGGTGGTTTATCTTGCATGCATGTATGATAAAGAGTGTGGGGGAAAAGTGAGCTAGAACGATGAACATTTTCCTAATTCTAGGTTGAATTTGTATATTGCTAAAATAGATTGAGGTTCCTAAGGGTTCCAGATAATTGTAGAATCTAAAGAAGCGCAATTGAGGTATGTATGGCTAACTCTCTTCTTCTTAGAATCGAACTCCTGGTGTCCGAATAGTTGGTGTAAGTTCCGACTTGATTATACTAGAATTGTTTGCCTTAGTGTGTTGGGTTGAAAGATTCATGTTCCCTACTTGTTTTATATGTTTACCATATCATCATGCTACTTGAGAACGTTATTATGATTTTCCAAGTTCCTTCCCTTATACGTGCAATGCCTTATGTGATGGTAATTATCGACATGAATGATGATGTTATTTGAACGGATAAAAAGGGAAAGACTTGAATTGTAAAATGTTCCCAAGTGCCAATAGCTACTTAATAAATGAGTCTGTTTGTGCCATGTAACGAAAGATGGGAAGGAAATGTGAATTGAGTGTACAATTGAAAGAGTTTATGTTTCAAGTGAGATGGCTTAGCCGATCGGGCCGAGATCGGACGCCATGTTGTTCACATGGTGGCATTTGTGTTGGAATTATTGATTTACACTGTGGATATGGATATGTCTCACTTGAGATGGCTTAGCCAGTCAGGCCGAGACCGGACTTCGTGTAAAAACACGGTGGCATTGTGAGTTGTGGCTTTGGCACTAAAGATTATTAATCTAAAAAAATGGAAATATGGAATTGGAAACTATGTGATCCTTACTTGGTGTTTCTTTGTATTTCTTTGATGTACTTATTGATTATTATGACTGCCTTCTCTTTGTTTCACATTTCATTTTACTAAGATTGGTGTTTGCCTTACATACTAGTGCTATTCGACAGTACTAACATCCCTTTTGCCGGGGGCGCTACATCTTTGAATGGATGTAGGTAATTCCATCGCAGATAGTGCCGATCGCAGATAGTGATGCTCTCTTTCTCTCCTCACAACAGTCTTAGTGAGCTCCAATTCTCCCAGGGGTCATGTAGTCCTTCTTTTGTATAAGTTTTCATATGTTGACGTATAAACGGGGCCTTGTTGCCGGCATTGTCATGTTTCTTTGGTACCCGTAGAGGCTCCGTAGACATTTATGTGGGTTGTGTATGGGTATCGGAGTGGTCACCGGACCAAGATGTATTTTGAAAACTTAACTATGGCATAATGTATATAATGAAAAATGTACTAGCAACGTTTATGCATGTATATCTGATCTCTCCCCTTTTTAGTAGATGGTAAGGCGTCCTCTTTTCGGATCATCTACGAGTTGGGTAGGGAAGGTCTAATAGGCTTGCTCGACCGGGTTCACTCGGCTGAGCGCCGGTCGTGCTCCCCGAGGTTGGAGCGTGACAAACTTTTTATCTGAGCCTAAGGTTTTAAAGTGTCATAGGATGCCTCGGAGCCGTGTCTAGTAGAGCCCTTCTTACCGGTGTGTTGTCGATAACATCTATAATTAGGGGGCTACTTGGACATTTAAGAATGAAACCCTTCATTGTTGTTCTATATCATGCGATAGAGCGGAAAGTGAGGTTGTTTTCCCCTAACTGGTGCGTTGTTCTAACTTTCAGTAAATGGAACCTAAGAAGAGAGCGAGAATTGGCCAAGAAGCCAATGTTACCCCAGGAGTGGCAGTTGATCCCCTACTTGAAAATGCGGGTGAGGGTAATCCCCCTACTATCACAGTGCCTGATTTGTCTACTCCAGAACAGACTACCCCACTTCCTACACCCGTGGAGGGTGCCACAGTCCCTCCCGTCGATATACCTGTTCCACCTCCAGCCCTAGCTTCAGGTCCCGGTATTGCTGATGGGGAACTTAGGGGAGCTATTCAGATGCTGACTTAGTTAGTAGCTTTTCAGGCCCAGAGGTCAAATGTCACACCCACCTTATTTAGCTCGCAAGGGGATTCTTCTCGTTCCAGGGTAAACAGGTTCCTTCAGTTAGACCCTGTAGTGTTCACAGGTACTGATCCCAGGCAGACCCTTAGGATTTCATTGATGAGATGCATAAGACCCTCCGAGTTATACGTGCTACTGAGACGGAGGGAGTAGAGTTGGCCTCCTATCGATTGAAAGGGGTGGCATATTCCTGGTTTTAAATGTGGGAGGATTCCCGTGAGGAGGGGAGCCCTCCGTCAAGATGGAGTGAGTTCGCGGATGCCTTTATAGACCATTTCTTGCCTACCGAGACTAAGGCAGCCCGTGCTATGGAGTTTGAGACCCTTAAACAATGTAGTAAGAGTGTGTGGGAATATCACATGGAGTTCGTGCGCCTGTCAAAGTATGTTGTTCATATGATGTCCACAATGGAGGTTAGGGTGCGTCGATTTGTGCAGGGCCTTATCCCTTTGGTTATTATTGAGGCTTCCACAACTGCTCTGAATTCTGACATGAACTATGGAAAGATGGTTGCATTTTCCAAAGCTACAGAGGCTCGAAAATTAAAGCACAGGATGGAACGAGAAGGTAGTAGTAGGGCCCGATCAGCAGGTAACCTTGGGGATTCCTTCGGAGGTGGGAGATCAGCTTTTCGGGGAGGGTCATCAGGGCCGTCCCAGTCTTATGGTAAGTCTTCAGCTAGTGCCCTGCCATCAGGGCACGATCAGCAGCAGGGGAGTTGCTTTAGGCCCGGTCAAGGCAGCAGGGGGTCCCACCATCAGGGCAGATCAGGAGGGAGGTTCCAGCAGCAACAGAGGGCCCCATGCCCTAAGTGTGGGAAGATACATTCGGGAGTCTTCTACCTGGACATGCCAGTATGTTATAGATGCAGAATGAGAGGCCATATTCAGAGGGAGTATCGTGCATCCCGTCAGGGTGCAGGCAGGGGCACAACTCAGTCATCCAGTCCTACAGCTGCTACATCTTCAGTACACCCTCCAACTCGAGGCTCTTCAGCACCCGCAGGGCGTGGTACAGCTAGGGGTGGTGCACAGAGTTCGGGAGGACCCAACCGATTCTATGCTATGAGTGGTCGACAGAGTGCGGAGGCTTCCCCAAATGTCGTCACAAGTATATTGATTGTTCTATCTCATGATGTGTATGCCCTTATTGATTTCGGATCTTCTTTGTCCTATGTTACTCCTTATGTTGCTACGAGCTTCAGGATAGAACCGGAACAGCTTTATAAGTCGTTCTCTGTATCTACCCAGTTGGCGAGTCTATTACGGTCGCGCTGGTTTATAGAGATTTTGTTGTCATGGTGCGTGGTCGGGATACCATGGCTGATCTCATTGAGCTGGGGATGATTGATTTTGATGTAATAATGGGAATGAACTGGCTCTATTCATGTTTTACCAAACTCTACTGCCGGATCATAATTATGAGGCTTGATTTTCCTAACGATCAAACTGTTGAGTGGGAAGGGAATAATGTTATGCCAAAAAGTAAGTTTATTTCTTAACTTAAGGCCACAATGATGACCAGGAAGGGGTATATTTATCATTTGGTCCAAGTTACGGACACCATTGCTGAGGTGCATACCCTTGAATCTAGACCAATTGTGAATGCATTCCCCGATGTCTTTTCGAATGAGCTCCATGGAATTCCTCCAGACAGGGAGATTGATTTTGGAATTGATGTGATGCCAGCCACACAGCCTATATCCATTCCACATTACAGAATGACGCCAGCATAATTAAAAGAGCTAAATGAACAACTAAGTGATTTGCTAGAGAAAGTTTTCATCCGACCGAGTGTGTCTCCTTGGGGCGCACCGGTTCTCTTTGTCAGAAAGAAAGATGGATCGCGGCGAATGTGTATTGACTACTGACAACACAAGAAGGTCACAATCAAAAATAAATATCCATTGCCAAGGATAGTTGATTTGTTTGATCAATTACAAGGTGTTAAGTTCTTCTCCAAAATTGATTTGTGATCCGGCTACCATCAATTGAAGGTAAAGGAGCAGGATATTCCGAAAATAGCTTTCAGAACCCGGTATGGGCACTTTGAATTTTTGGTAATGTCTTTCGGGCTAAAAAATGCCCCGGAAACTTTCATGGATCTTATGAATCGGGTATTCAAGCCATTTATTGACTCCTTTGTGATAGTATTCATTAACGACATCCTTGTATATTCATGAAGTCGAGAAGATCACTCTGACAACCTCAAGGCCGTTTTGCAGACTCTTCATCAACACCAATTATATGCAAAGTTCTCAAAATGTGAATTTTGGCTTGAATGCGTTACATTCCTGGGTCATGTCGTCTCCGGAGAAGGAATTAAAGTCAATCCTCAAAAGATTGGAGCGGCAAAGGATTGGCCTAGACCTACTACTCCAATAGCGATTCGCAGATTCTTGGGTTTGGCCGGGTATTATAGGAGGTTTGTGGAGGGGTTCTCCACTCTTGCCTCTCCATTGACTAAATTAACGCAAAAGGCGGTTATGTTCTAGTGGTCCGATGCTTGTGAAAGGAGCTTCCTGGAATTGAAATCAAGGTTGACTTCGGCACCGGTATTGACCTTGCTAGAGGGTACCGAGGGGTTTGTGGTGTATTACGATGCTTCAAGGGTCGGTCTTGGGTGTGTATTAATGCAATATGGTAAGGTCATAGCATATGCTTCAAGGCAACTTAAGAATCATGAATAGAACTATCCGATTCATGACTTAGAGCTTGTGGCTGTGGTTTTCGCATTAAAAATTTGGCGTCATTATTAGTATGGAGTTCATGTAGATGTATTCACAAACCACAAAAGTCTTCAATACATTTTCCAGCAGAAGGAATTGAACTTAAGGCAGAGAAGGTGGCTTGAGTTGCTCAAAGATTATGACATCGACATTGTGTATCATTCGAGGAAAGCTAATGTGGTGGCGGATGCTCTTTGGCAGAAATCTATGGGTAGTTTGGCTTACTTGGAGGCATGTCAAAGGCCCTTGGCCCGGGAGGTTCACTAGTTGGCCGGTTTGGGAGTTCGTCTTGCAGCCTCTAATGAAGGGGGAGTGATTGTGCGAAATAGGGCGGAATCATCGCTTGTGGAAGGAGTCAAGGAGAAACAATATAATGATCCAGTGTTGGTGCAGCTGAAGGAAGGGATTCATAAACATAAGACTATGGCTTTTTCTCTTGTCATGGATGACGGTACATAACGGTACCAAGGATGACTAGGTGTTCCAAACGTAGATGGTCTTCGAGAAAGAATCATGGTAGAAGCTCATACTTCTAGATATTCCGTGCACCCAGGCTCTACAAAAATGTATCATGATCTCAAGGAAATTTACTGATGGAATGACATGAAGAGGGGTGTGGCGGACTTTGTGGCAAAATGTTCAAATTGTCAACAGGTAAAGGTCGAGCATCAAAAGCTCGGTGGGTTAGCTTAGAGTATAGAAATTCCAATGTGGAAATGGGAAATGATCAATATGGATTTTGTGGTAGGGTTACCGCGCACTCCGCGTATGTTTGACTCCATTTGGGTGATCGTGGATCGACTCATGAAATCTTCTCACTTTCTGCCGGTTAAATCCACCGACACTGCGGAACAGTATGATCAACTGTATATTAAGGAGATAGTCAGGCTTCATGACACGCCAGTTTCCATAATTTCCGATCGAGGGGCCCAATTCACAGCTGATTTTTGGAAGAACATTCAGCAAGGTTTGGGTACGCAGGTAAATCTTAGTACGACTTTCTATCCACAGACTGATGGGCAAGCAGAGCGAACTATTCAGATGCTTGAGGACATGTTGCGTGCATATGTAATTGACTTCAAGGGTAGCTGGGATGCTCATTTGCCGCTCATAGAATTTTCTTATAACAACAGCTTCCATGCTAGTATTCAGATGGCGCCGTTTGAGGTCTTGTATGGTAGAAGATGTAGATCGATGATTGAGTGGTTCGAGGTTGGATAAGCTGAACTAATAGGACCAGACCTTGTACATCAGGCTATGGAAAAGGTTAAGATTATAAAAGAGCGGTTGAGAACTGCTCAGAGTCATCAAAAATCATATTCAGATGTTTGTCGCAGAGCCTTAGAGTTCAAGGAAGATAATTGGGTGTTCTTGAAGGTATCTCCCATGAATGGGATCATGCGGTTTGGAAAGAAAGGGAAATTAAGTCCGAGGTATGTCGGGCCGTACAGAATCTTTCTAAGGATAGGTCAGGTGGCGTACAAGCTTGAGCTACCACCTGAGATGTCATTAGTGCACCCGGTATTCCATGTGTCCATGTTGATGAAGGTAGTTGGAGATCCGTCCACTATTTTGCCGGTTGAGACCATCGAGGTTAGTGAAGAATAATCATATAAAGAGATTCTGGTTGCTATCCTTGACAGATAGGTCCGAAAATTGAGGAACAAACAAATTGCATCCGTAAAGGTATTATGGCAAAACCAGCAAGTCGAAGAAGCTACTTGGGAAGCCAAGAATGAAATGAAAAAGAAGTACCCTCATTTGCTTGACTAGCCATGTAATAGCTCTATAAACTTGTCCCCCCTAACATTTTGTATTACTTGTTCGGCTTATATAAAGACACTCTATTCTAGTATTATGTCCCCCATGAGGCTTCGGTTGGTGTTATTTTGCGTTCTGTTGTGTCATTTAATCCTACATATGTTGCTAAGGTGTGTTTTGGGGGCTCTCTGACAGGTGGATAGGCCTAAATACAAAGGAAACTCTGGCAAGATTTTTCAGGAAGTTAGGCAAATTTGGGGTTGATGGTATGTAGTATAACTGAAGCTGTGTTAAGTGAACCTTGATCCTCATTCGAGAACAAATGATCTTAAGTGGGGGAGGATGTAAGGCCCCGTATAAATATTAACCAAATTCGGGGTTTCGTAGTACCAAGATAGATTCCTGTGTTACTATAGTAGAAATTCTTCGCGGCGAGCTTGCGAGGCATGGTTCGGACTTTTTGGGCCCATTATGCGGCCTCATAATCACTCTGCGGACCGCATAATAGCTGCAGAGTGAAGCATAAAGTTTGTCCAATTTGAGGTTAGTTTTTTGGTCGATTATGCGACCGCATAATCACTATGCAGATCGCATATTGGTCGCATAATTCCACTTGGGTTTCTACAGAGGGAGTTATGCGGTGCATTATGGGACCGCAGAACAAGTATGCGGACCGCATACTGGTTGCATATCTAGGCTGAAAGTTTAGGCCCCTGAGGGCCATTTCTGCGGTCACTTTGCGGACTGCATAACCATTATGCGGTCGCATATGCGACCGCAGACCTGTGTCGGGGCACCCTTTTGTTTAATTTAAAACCCAACCCCCATTCGGTTTAAACACCCCTTTAGTCTATTTTGAAGCTCATTTCTGATATTTCTAGAGTGAGAGAGAGGATTCTAGAGGGAGGGCCCAATTGTTCATCAAATTGATCTTCAACCATCACTCAAAGCTTTGGAAATATTCAAGTAGAGCACCAAATTCTTCATCCTAAAAGGTAAGGCTTCATCACCCCAGCTCTTAATTTCAAACATAGCTATAATGGGGTACTAGGGGGTTACTTCATGTGTATGAGGGTGGTTTATCTTGCATGCATGTGTGATAAAGAGTGTGGGGAAAAGAGTGAGCTAGAACCATGAACGTTTTCCTAATTCTGGGTTCAATTTGTATATTGCTAAAATAGGTTGAGGTTGCTAAGGGTTACAAATAGTTGTGGAGTCTAAATAATTGCAATTGAGGTATGTATGGCTAACTCTCTTCTTTTTAGAATCGAACTCCTGGTGTCCGAATAATTGGTGTAAGTTTCGACTTTGTCATACTAGAATTATTTGCCTTAGTGTGTTGGGTTGAAAGATTCATGTTCCCTAATTGTTTTAGATGTTTACCATGTCATCATGCTACTTGAGAACGTTATTATGATTTTTCAAGTTCCTTCCCTTATATGTGCAATTCCTTATGTGATGGTACTTATCGACATGAATGATGATGTTATTTGAACGGATAAAAAGGGAAAGAGTCGACATGAATGATGATGTTATTTGAACGTATAAAAAGGGAAAGACTGGAATTGTAAACTGTTCCCAAGTGCCAAGAACTACTTAATAAATAAGGCTGTTTGTGCCACGTAACGAAAGATAGGAAGGAAATGTGAATTGAGTGAACAATTGAAAGAGGTTATGTTTCTAGTGAGATGGCTTAGCGGATCGGGCCGAGATCGGACGCCATGTTGTACACATGGTGGCATTTGTGTTGGAATTACTGATTTAAATTGTGGATATGGATATGTCTCACTTGAGATGGCTTAGTCGGTCGGGCCGAGACCGGACTCCGTGTAAAAACACGGTGGCATTGTGAGTTGTGGCTTTGTCACTAAAGATTATTAATCTAAAAAAATAGAAAGATTGAATTGGAAACTAGGTGATCCTTACTTGGTGTTTCTTTGTATTTCTATGAAGTACTTGTTGATTATTATGACTGCCTTCTCTTTGTTTCACTGGTCATTCTACTAAGATTGGTGTCTGCCTTACATACTAGTACTATTCGACAGTACTAACGTCCCTTTTGCCGGGGGAGCTACATCTTTGAATGGATGTAGGTGGTTCAATCGCAGATACTGGTGCTCTCTTTCTCTCCTCACAACAATCTTGGTGAGCCCCATTTCTCCCAGGGGTCATGTAGTCCTTCTTTTGTATAAGTTTTCATATTTTGAGGTATAGCCGGGGCGTAGTTGCCGGCATTGTCATGTTGCTCTTTGGTACCCGTAGAGGCTCCATAGACGTTTATGTGGGTCGTGTATGGGTATCAAAGTGGTCACTGGACCAAGTTGTATTTTGAAACCTTAACTATGGCATAATGTATATAATGAAAAAT
>AWOL01S0014682.1:4084-32430 GCA_000715115.1 Nicotiana otophora
TTTTCCATAGCCTGATGCACGAGGTCTGGCCCTATCAACTCTGCTTCCCCAATTTCGAACCACCCAATGGGAGACCTACATCTCCTACCATATAAAGCCTCGAACGGTGCCATTTGAATGCTAGCATGATTTCTATAACCCTCAAACACGCAAGCCTAGTCCGGCACCCTAAAATATTTGTTTCTTTGCAAATTTTACCAGGCCTTACATTAAGTACTTTGAATTTGTTTTCCAGGGTGTTACAAGGTTTTGAGGCAACATTATTGGTGGAGAAGGATGAAGAAAGATATAGTTGTACATGTAGCTTGGTGTTTGAATTTCCAGTAGGTAAAGTACGAGCATCAGATCCCGGTGGTTTGCTNACTCACAAGCAATTATATTACCAGAACGGAATGCCCTTAACACCAAATGTACAAGTTATACATATTTCATAGGAATATCCCTTAGCATTTTATTAAGGCACAACTCATAATTACATGGTTATTCAAATAAATAAGGATACTTTTTCTTCATTTCTTCTTCGGCCTCCCAAGTAGCCTCTTCAACCTGTTGGTTTCGCCATAGCACTTTCACGGATGCAATTTCTTTGTTTCTCAACTTTCGGACTTGCCGATCAATAATAGAAACTGGAATCTCTTCATAAGTCAATTCTTCATTTACCTCAATAGTCTCAACCGGAACAATGGCTGTCGGCTCTCCAACTACTTTCCTTAACATAGACACATGAAACATTGGGTGTACTAATGATATCTCAGGTGGTAGCTCAAGATTGTATGCTACCTCACCGATCCTCTGAATGACTTTGTACGGTCCGACATACCTCAGACTCAATTTCCCTTTCTTACAAAATCGCATTACCCCTTTCATGGGGAAAATTTTTAAGAATACCCAATCATCTTCTTTGAGCTCCAAATCCCTACGACGAATATCCGAATAGGATTTCTGATGACTCTGAGTAGTGTTCAACCGCTCCTTAATGATTTTAACTTTTTCCATAGCCTGATGCACGAGGTCTGGCCCTATCAACTCTGCTTCCCCAATTTCGAACCACCCAATGGGAGACCTACATCTCCTACCATATAAAGCCTCGAACGGTGCCATTTGAATGCTAGCATGATTTCTATAACCCTCAAACACGCAAGCCTAGTCCGGCACCCTAAAATATTTGTTTCTTTGCAAATTTTACCAGGCCTTACATTAAGTACTTTGAATTTGTTTTCCAGGGTGTTACAAGGTTTTGAGGCAACATTATTGGTGGAGAAGGATGAAGAAAGATATAGTTGTGCATGTAGCTTGGTGTTTGAATTTCCAGTAGGTAAAGTACGAGCATCAGATCCCGGTGGTTTGCTTCAGAGGCTTGAGATTCTGAGTGCAAGTGGGTGCGTATTACCATGGATTTCGTTGTTGGGCTCCCACGGACTCAGAAGAAATTTGGCGTTGTATGGGTGATTGTGGATAAGTTGACCATGTCGGCGCATATCATTCCAGTAGCATTACCTATTCTTCAGAGCGGGTGGCTGAGATCTGCGAGATTGTTCGTTTGCACGGTGTGCTGGTGTTCATTATTTCTGCCTGGGACACATATTTCATATCGTACTTCTGGAGGGCCGTACAACATGAGTTAGGCACACGGGTTGAGTTGAGTACAATATTTCACCGCCAGGTGGACGGACAATCCGAGCGCACCATTCAAATATTGGAGGATATGCTTCGCGCTTGTGTTATGGATTTCGGGGGTTCTTGGGATCAGTTCATGCCGCTTGTGGAGTTTGCCTACAACAACAACTACCAATCAAGTATTCAGATGGCTCCTTATGAGGCACTATATGGGAGGCGGTGTCATTCGCCAGTTGGTTGGTTTGAGGCAGGAGAACCTCGGTTGTTGGGTACCGATTTAATTCAGGATGCCTTGGAAAAGGTCAAGATGATTCAGGATTGACTTTGCATAGCTCAGTCTAGGCAGAAGAGTTATGCTGATCGTAGTGTTCGTGATGTTGTATTCATGGTTGGAGAGAGGGGTTTGCTCTGGGTTTCACCCATGAAGGATGTGATGAGGTTCGGAAAGAATGGCAAGTTGAGCCCTAGGTATACTAGACCTTTTCAGATTCTTGAGAGAATGGGTGAGGTGGCCTACAAGCTTGCATTGCCACCTAGCTTATCAGTAATCCATCTGGTGTTCCATGTGTCCACGCTCCGGAAGTATCACAGTGATCTGTCCCATGTATTATATTTCAACTCAGTCCAATTGGACAAGAATTTGATTTATAAAGAGGAGTCGGTGGCCATTCTAGCCAGGCAGGTAAAGAAGTTGAGGTCTAAGAGTTATCATTCAAATCGAGTGCAGTGGAGAGGTTAGCCAATCGAGGCAGCTACATGGGATGCGAGTCCGATATGCAGAGTAGATACCCACACTTTTTCACCAATCCAGGTACTTTTCTATGTCCATTCGAGGATGACGTTTGTTCTAAAGGTGGAGAATGTGATGACCCGATAGGTCATTTTGAGATTTAGCCTCTATTTTTGTCTTCCGAGACCTTGATTTGCTCCGTTTAGTATTTCTAGATTTGCGTGCAAGAAATGCTACTTTTGCCTTAAAATGGTTTGAGTTGACTACGATCAACATTTTGTGTAAACAGACTCGGATGGATATTTTGCCGATCCCGATAGGTCGGTATTGTGATTTGAAACTTGGGCATATGCCCGGAATTGAATTCAGAAGTCCCTAACTTGTTTTGACACATTTTGCCGAAAACTGGCATTTTTAAAAGTTGAAAATTAGTAGGTTTGACCGTAAGTTGACTTCTTAGCTAACGGGTTCAGATTTCGATGTTGAAACTTGGAATAGGTATGTATCGCTATTTGAAACTTGTCTGCAAAATTTTGTACAATACAAAATTTATTTTACATGATTCAGATGCTTAAATGTGATTCTAGTGTTCTTGAGTTCCATTTTGAAATTTTATTCGTTTTAAGTATTGATTGGTAGATTTAGATATTATTTTGGTGATTTGATTCCGCAAGCAGGCTCGTATGATGTTATTACACTTGTGTGCATGTTTGGTCTAGAGCCCGAGGGGCTCGGGTGAGTTTTAGATATGTTTTGGGGTGAATGGGTAATCTAGTTTTGGTGAGAATCTCGGTTTTGACCAAGCGAGCCCGGGGTTGACTTTTGTTGACTTTTTAAAAAATGATATTAATTGAACCTCTTTCATTTGTGGATAGTTTCTAAAGCTTATTTTGAATCACTTGGTCAATAATTTGCTATATTTGGTTGGTTTGGAGGCTTGTTCAAAAGGCAAAGCCATGATTGATTGATTGCTTGAGTTGCGGAGCGAGGTAAGTATCGGGTCTAACATTGATTTGAGTGAATTAGGAACCCTTGATCTACATGTTATGTGAATTATATGGGAAAAAGCATATATGCAAGGTGACGAGTGTATATATGTCGTTATGTTACTTGCTTCCATGTTTTTGTTACTTCATAATATATGTTTTTTCGTGCCTTAATTGCTACATGGTTATTTGACTTCCATGTCATAATTGTTACTTGTCATTTAGTTATCTTTGTATTAAATTGTCCATCCCTTCCATGATTCCATGCTTATTGCTATTTGTCTCCACTTGCTTTACTTGCATATTTAAATTGTCACATGTCTTACTTGTCTTATAGTTTTGTAAAATTTCTGGCCTTCTATAACGTAGTTTCACTTGTATGAGTTGTTAATTGGTAGATATCGATGAGTTGGTAAAGTTGAGACATTCGAGTTATTAGAGATTCTTTGATTATTATGTGATTCTTCGTTGCCTCGTACATTTACTCTCTTGATGTAGAAATCATTGTAAATTTTGGTTGTTGAATTACTATTGTTGATTGAAATTGTTTGGGAGAGGGTTGCACGCCGCAAACGGAAATTGGAAGGTAATGAATTGAAATGGCGGAATAAGGATGGATTATGATATTGACAGATGATGATAAGGTGGGATCGGGTTGCGTGCCGCAACAGATTGTTTAAGTTGTATTTGTTTGTGAAGGTTGGATTTGCCTCGGTATTTGAGATGAGTTTATAAGACTTGTTATTCTGGGCCCTCTGGCAGTTGGATTTTTAGTTCGTTGTTATGCGTTAACTGCGTTATTTCCTTTCTTGTCTTTTCTGTTATTATTATTATTGCATACAGGTTATTGTAAGTGACCTGCCTTAGCCTCTTCACTACTTTGTCGTGGTTAGGCTCGGTGCTTACAGAGTATATGGGGTCAGTTGTACTCATACTACACTTGGCACTTCTTGTGCAGATACTAGAATTGGTCCCGGCTGCGCTGAGTGAGGTTTCTCGGATCAAGCTATCAGTGGAGACTTGAGGTGTAGTTGCACGATGTCCGCAGCCCTGAAATCCCCTTCCATATTATTTTAGATATTTATTTTGATTCAGATAGTTATGTTTTATTCAGACCATTTTCTATAGTACTCTAGACGCTCACGTATTCGTGATACCAGATCTGGGATTGTATTTGGATTTCTTCATTTATTAGTTTATTACGTTAGTTCAGACTATTCAGTTTTATTGTTGTCATTTAATTTGGAATTGTTAAAAATGGTTAATAGATATAACTAACGTTGACTTTTCTCGCAAGTGAAATGTTAGGCGCCATCACGGCCCCGAGGGTGGGAATTCCGGGTCGTGACAATGTTTTAACTCTTGGAATTTTAGTTATACCCGAAAAGTTTTATAACCTCACAGCCTTTGAGATCGGGGATGTTAATGACCAGGAATTGTGTACTTCTGGTTTTGACAAAGTCCCGAAATTTAATGTTTCCGGTTAACTTTCTGATCGGGAAATAAAGCATCCGACCTTTAGCCATTTGATTGCATAGCTTTAAGAGGGAGGTCCCTTATGTTTACGGTGCTTATGAAGAGGATGTCTCCTATTTATCCGAGCACAAATGTTTGGATTTGTAATCCTTTTTTGCTTCTAAGTATGATCTAATATTAAGAATGATTTTGTTCGTTAAACATATAGGAGAATGTTTTTAGAAAGTGAAAGTTTTGCTTCATTCCATTCCCTGGACGTACACAAGTGTTTACAACTTTGTATATACGACAATTTACAGGAAATGAACAAAAATTCATTGTATGGGAATTATGACCGGGCTGACATCCATTGGGTCTAGCCGGTTCTTGATTCTGATTTTTTGTATTTCTTTTTTTTTCGGAGCTGATCTGATAGTCCCTAGTCTTTTATTTGGTAGTCCCCAGTCTTTTACATTATTTCGGAGCTAGTTCGGGCTGTCTCCAATATCCTGTACGAATTGTTCCGCAACCATCTTCAAATGCTTCTAATACTTTTTGTCGCGGTTTCTTCTGCTCTAGTGCAACAGTCCCAAACATTCGTAGACATTATTATCCTTCATCGAAGTTACTTTCTAGTGACCCGCTTCAGGTACACCCCTGCCTCATGTCAGTTCGTGATCCTGACGGGTATGGTTCAAACCGGTATTTGGAATGCCTCCGATCAGAGTTCAATTGACCTTGATTTCGAGATGTAGAATATGTCGATTTAATTACATGATCATCTTTTATGTGAATCTTTGACCCGCACCTATTATGAACATCTGTCCAAGTTGTTTCTTCAAATTCTAACAAACTCTCTTACAACTTCCTTGAGGCATCAAAGCTTGAGGGATTAAGACCCTTGGTAAATGCTTCTACTACCCATTCATCTGGTATTGGTTATATGACTTACCGAGGTAGTTGGTTTTGGTTTCGGGTGGATTTCGGAGTGAAATGGGACACTTCATTCCAAAGTGGAAAGCTTAAGTTGAAAGAGTTGACCGGAGTTTAACTTTTGTGTAGATGACTCCGGAATGGAGTTTTGACGGTTCCAGTAGCTTCTTATGGTAATTTTGGACATATGAGCGTATCCGGATATTGATTTGGAGGTCCGTAGGTCGTCTTGGCTTGAATTGGCAAAGGTTAAAAAGTTAAAGGCTTGGAAGGTTGAGAAGTTTGACCGTGAGTTGAATTTATTGATATCGGGGTCGGATTCCAATTTTGGGAGTTGGAGTAGGTCCGTTGTGGCATTTATGACTTGTGTGAAAATATTTGAGGTCAATCATGATTTTGTGTGAATCGGCGTAAGTTTTGGTAGTTTGATGTTTGTGGTTTCCATGGTTTGAATTGGGTTGTGATTCCTAAAATCGATGTTGTTTGATGTAATTTTAGGCCTCGAGTAGGTGCACTATATATTTTAGAACTTGTTGGTATATTCAGATGGGGTCCCGAGGGCCCCAGGTGAGAGTTAGATTGAAATCAGATCATTTTTAGATTTTATGGTTGGAACAGCTTATGTCTGGTGTCATTGCACCTGCGGTGGGTCTTGTCGCGGGTGCGGACACGCAGGTGGGGATGGGCTCATCGCAGATGCGGGCTGGAGTGGACTGGGGGAGGCCCACCTAAGTGGTCAACAGTCCGCAGAAACGGGCTCGTAGAAGCACAACCGCAAAAGCGGCTTTGTGTCTGCATAAGCTAAGGGATTTGAGCCAAAGTGAGGGCCGCACATGCGATGGAAATTCCGTAGGTGTGAAGCCGCAAATGCGGCTGTGGGCTCGCAGAAGCAAAATTTGCTTGTCAGAAATAACATAGAATTGATCGGGGTAAGTGATTCTAACTCGAAATTGGTTATTATAGAGGAATCCATCATTATTTTCATCATTTAGTTGTTATTTTGAGATAGAAAAATTGGCAAAAATTGTGAAAACTTTATAGACTATGTTTCGAGGTTTTGAAAGGCGATTTGAGGTCGGATTGGAGTAATTTTTGTATGGTTGGATTCATTATCGAATGATGTTGGATTATGTAAGTTTGGTCGGGTTCCGAGATACGAGCCTGGGGTTGACTTTTTGAGTTAACTTTTAATGTTTTTTAAAGATTGCAACTTTATTATTCGAAATAGTTTCCTATGATTTGAGTTAGCATGTTTTGAGGTAAATGTATTGCCTAACTTTGTGTGGGGAAAATTACCCCTTAGGATTGGTGTTGTTTTGTGTTAATTGTGGTACGTGAAGGCCGTGTACGCAAGGTGATGAGTGGTACACGGGCTGAAGGAGGTAATTTACCGGTTAAAGTTATGTAGATTCTTTTCATGCCTTCAATTAAATTATCATAACATTTTATCTTCATCATCGTTAATCAATCCTTATGTGATTTACTTGATATTGTAAATACTTGCCTCATCTCTTACTTGTTATTTGCCTTTACATGCTTATTTAAAGTTATTGTTCTCGCATTTTCTTGTTAATTATTTAACTGTTGAGTTACCTTACTTGAGTTGTGATTTCTTGGGATATCTTATTGTTGAATTATGGTGTTGAAGTTATAAAGGCCATGATTCACATTTAGGAAAAGTTGTAAATTATTGAAATACCATTCTTGTTGAGATATCTACTTTCGATTGCAATTATTGAGACTCTTGTATATATAGTGGTTGAGCCATGGGCTATTTATTGTGAGACCATTATTGTTGTTGACTTCTTTGGCAAGTTATGGTTTTGGGCATTTGAGGTGCGACTTGTGATATGTTGTGATATTGATACACATGCGGTGTTATACGGATTGGGGTTGATATGCATGCAGTGAGATAAGGTGAGCCTAATACGCGTGTTGCTAGTAGGAGAACTACTTGAAGCCACGCGGTGTGATAAGGGGGGCTAAAATGCTGGTAGCTATTTCGGGAAAATGATTTTCAAAACATAATGCAAGGCTCCCGCGGTGGTATAAGGAAAGTCTGTGATTTGATTTGTGAAATGAGACTACGAGGTGATACCTCGGTAGTGATTCTTTTTGATACCTTTCATTTATATCACTTGTGTTGTTTGCATCGTTTCCTTGGTATTCTTATTACGTGTTCCCTTCCGTGATGTCTTTGTTACCTTATCTTTCGGTGTAGCTTATCTTGTTGTAATTCTTTGTTGTTTCATTTCTTATTTCCATTATTATATTATGTCATACATGTTCAAGCTTCTTTATTTAGTAGGTGTCTTGACCTGACATATTCATTACTTTACCAAGGCTAGGCTTGACACCTACTGGGTACAGTTGTGGTGTACTCATACTATACTTTTGCACATCGTTTTGTGAAGATTTAGGTACTTTATACCAGCCGAGGCATTCATCAGTCGAGCTTGGATCGGAGACTTCAAGGTATACCTACCGGCGTTCGCAGGCCTCGAAGTCACCCTCTATTTAGTTTCTATTTAATTCTCTCTTTTTTATAGATACTGTTGCATAGGGATTTTCAATACACTTGTGTAGAGATTGTGACTCGGTATCACCAAATTTTGGGAGTTATATTCAGTTTTATTATGAAATGCTTTTTATGATAGCTGTTGGTTTAATTGAGAGTTTTGTTATTATTTCCGTCAATTCTTCATGTATGTTAGGCTTACCTAGTCTTAGAGATTAGGTGCCATCACGACATCCTTCAGAGGGAGATTGGGGTCGTGACAAGTTGCTATCAGAGCTCTAGGTTCATAGGTGTTATGAGTCACAAGCAGGTTTAGTAGAGTCTCGTCGAGCGGTACGGAGACGTCTGTACTTATCTTCGAGAGGCTATGGAACTGATAGGAAAACTTCACTTTTTTGATTCCTTATCATTCGAATTTGTTGACTTCGAAATTCTGAATCTTTTTCTTTCTATTCTCTCACATATGGTTAGGACACGCACCGCCGGATTCGACGATTAGACAGTCGCGTCCCATGCTAGAGCTGCGAGAGGCCGGAGCCGGGGCAGAGGCCGATGAGGGGCATGTGGTGCAGCCAAAGCACCTGCCCGAGCTGTGATAGAGGAGCCACCAGTAGCTCCAGTTGGGGGCTAGGCACCTGAGGCGCCTGTTGCTACCCCTGCACTTCAGGAGACCCTCACATAGGTCTTGAGCATGTTTGGTACTGTAGCTCAGGCGAGGTTGATTCCACTTGCACCAGCTACATCTCAGGCTAGGGGAGGAGCTCAGACTCCCACGGCCCGTACCTTTAGAATAGCGGGTCCATGTTGACAGGTCCAAAAGGTTATACCAGTACAGCCAGTTGTTCCAGTTCAGCCCGAGGTTAGGGCAAGTACATTTGAGGAGTTGGAGCTCAGACTCAAGAGGTACAAGATGTACCATCCTCTTACTTTCAGCGGCCTAGCTACAGAGCATGTATAAGGATTTCTAGAGAAGTGCCATCGTATTCTCTGTACCATGGGTATTATGGAGACGAGTGGGGTTTTTTTCACTACTTTCCAGCTATCGAGACCAGCGTACCTGTGGTTGCGGGCTTACAAGGAGGGTAGCCCAGTCAAGGTAGCTTCACTCACACGGGCTTAGTTTTCAAAGATGTTATTGAGAGAGTTTATTCCCCAGATCCCTTGAGATGCATGGCGCGCAAAGTTTGAGAAGTTGTGCTAGGGTGCTATGACCATGTCAGAGTATGCTGTCAGATTCAGTGTGTTATCCAGACATGCACCTGCCTTGGTTTCCACAGTCAGAGAGCGAGTCTGTTGATTCGTCGAGGGGATTAACTATGGTATTAGATTCAGTATGGCTCGAGAGTTGGAGACATATACCCCATATAAGCAGGTGGTTGAGATTGCATGGATATTGGAGTATATGCGGGATCGAGCGATAGAGAGGACAGGGAAGCCAAGAGGCCTCAAGATTCTGGCGGATATAGTGGTGCCCGTGCCACAGTTGCATCTCGTCATGGTAGAGGCTATGTGAGTCATCCAGTTCATTCAGCACTTCTAGCTTCTAGTGGTACTCTGGCCACTCCCAGGTCTTTGGTTGCCCATTATGCACCGCCACTGTCTAGTGTACCTCCTGCACGAGGTGCTTTCAGCGGTCAGTCTAGCTGACCAAGCCCGAGCCAGTTTCAGTAGCCATGTCCTCTGAGAACTTATTTTGAGTGTCATGATACTCGTCATATAGTGAGGGACTACCCCAGACATATAAGGGGTACACCTGCATAGACTACTCAAGCTCCACGTATTCCACAGGGTCCCCAGACTTCTCACGATGTGGTTAGTGCTCCAGTGTCTGTTCCACCTGCACAATCAGCTAGCGGTGGAGGTCAGGCGGGTAGGGGTGACCTTAGAGGGGGAGTCCAGGCCAGATATTATGCTTTTCCGGGTAGGACAGTGGCGGTTGCATTAGACGCAATCATGACAGGTATTATTCTGGTTTGTCATAGAGATGCATCAATCTTATTTGATCAAGGATCCACTTATTCATATGTATTATCTTACTTTGCTCTGTATTTGGGGTATATCTCGTGATTTTTTGAGTTCTCCTATTTATGTGTTCACACATGTGGGAGATTCTATTATTGCTGACCCTGTGTATCGGTCGTGTTTAGTTGTTATTGGTGCTTTCAATATCAGAGTTGATCTATTATTGCTCAGTATGGTAGACTTTGATGTTATTTTGGGCACGGACTGGTTGTGGCCCTATCATGCTATTCTTGATTGTCACACCAAGGTGGTGACGTTGGCTATGCTAGGTTTACCGCAGTTGGAGTGGATGGGTACTTTGGATTATGTTCCTAGAAGGGTTGTATCCTTCTTTAAGGCACATCGGATGGTTGGGAAGGGTTGTGATGCATATCTATCCTTTGTCAGAGATGTCAGTGTTGACACTCCTACCGTTAAGTTAGTTCCGATAGTGAGAGACTATCCAGATGTATTTTCGGCAGATTGTTTGGGCATGCCGCCCGATAGGGATATCGATTTTGGTATTGACTTGTTGCCGAGCACTTAGCCCATTTCTATTCCACCATATTGTATGGCCCCAACAGAATTGAAGGAGTTAAAAGAGCAGTTGCAAAAGTTGCTTGATAAGGGTTTCATTCGGCCTAGTATGTCACCTTGGGGTGCTCCAGTTTTGTTTGTGAAGAAAAATGATGGTGCTATACGTATGTGTATTGACTATAGGCAGTTGAACAAGGTTACAATGAAGAACATGTATCCATTTCCATGCATGTATGACTTATTTGATCAGCTACACGGTGCAAGAGTGTTCTAAAATATTGATTTGCGGTCGGGGTATCATTAGCTGAAGATTCAAGATCCGAATAGTTCGAAGACTGCTTTTAGGACTCTGTATGGTCACTACGAGATCCTTGTAATGTCATTTAGGCTGACCAACGCCTTAGCAACATTCATGAACCTAATGAACAGTGTATTCCAACCCTATCTTGATTCATTCATTATTGTATTTATTGACGACATCTTGATGTACTCCCGCAACCGGGAGGATCATGAGCAGTATTTGAGGATTGTGCTCCAGGCCTTGAGAGAGAAGAAGTTGTATGAGAAATTCTCAAAGTGTGAATATAGCTTGATTTAGTGGCATTTTTAGGTCATGTGGTGTCGAGTGAGGGGATCAAGGTAGACCCGAAGAAGATTAAAATAGTGTAGAGTTGGCCCAAACCGACTTGAGCTACTGAGATCTGGAGTTTTCTTGGTTTGGCCGGGTATTACCGTCGTTTCATAAAGGGCTTCTCGTATATTGTTGGACCTATGAGCAGATTGGCCTAGAAGGGTGCTCCATTCAGATGGACCGAGGAGTGTGAGGAGAGCTTTCAAAAGATCAATACTACTTTGACTACTACCCCAGTGTTGGTGTTGCCTACGGGTTTGGGGTCTTACACTGTGTACTGTGATGCGTCAGGTGTTGGCCTTGGAGCAGTGTTGATGCAAGACGGTAGGGTGATTGCCGACGCGTCTAGATAGCTGAAGGTTCATGAGAAGAATTATCTTGTCTACGACTCGAAATTAGTAGCCATTGTTCCTGCCTTGAAGATTTGGCTGCACTATTTGTATGATGTCCTCATGAGGTCTAGACCGACCATCGGAGTCTACAGCATTTGTTCAAATAGAATGATCTTAACTTGCGGTAGCGGAGATGGTTAGAGTTGCTTAAGGACTATGAAATTACTATTCTATATCATCCCGGGAAGGACAATGTGGTGGCCTATGCCTTGAGCCGAAAGGTGGAGAGCTTTGCAGTTTAACATATCTACTGGCAGCAGAGAGGCCATTAGCATTGGATGTTTAGGCCTTAGCCAACCAGTTGGTTAGATTGGATGATTTTGTGCCGAGTCGAGTTCTGGCTTGCGTGGTTTCTCGATGTTCTCTATATGATCAAATCAGAGAGCGTCAATATGATGACCCCTATTTCCTTGTCCGTAAGGACACGGTACAACATGCCAATGCCAGGGAGGTTTCTATCAAAGATGACGGTGTGTTACAGATGCAGGGCCGATTATGCAAGTCCAATGTTGATGAGTTATGTGAGTTAATTTTTTAGGAGGCCCATAGTTTGCGGTACTCCATTCATCCAGGTGCCACTAAAATGTATCAGGATTTGAGGCCGCACTATTGGTGGATAAGGATGAATAAGGATATAGTGGAGTATGTAGCTCGATGCCTAAATTGTATGCAGGTGAAGTATGAGCACTAGAGGCCAGGTGGGTTACTTCAGAGACTTGAGATTCCTGAGTGGAAATGGGAGCGAGTTACCGTGAATTTTGTTGTTGGGCTTCCACGGACTCATATGGCTCCTTATGAGGCCTTATATGGGAGACAGTTTCATTCCCCAGTTGGTTTGTTTGAGCCGGGATAGTCTAAGTTACTAGGCACGGATTTGGTTCGAGATGCCTTAGAGAAGGTCAAGTTGATCAAGGATCGACTTCGTACAACCAATCTAGACAGAAGAGTTATGTGGATCGGAAGGTTCACGATATTGCATTCATGGTTAGAGAGTGGGTCTTGCTCCGGGTTTCGCCTATGAAGGGTGTTATGAGGTTCAAAAAGAAGTGCAAGTTGAGCCCTAGTTATATCAGACCTTTTGAGATTCTTGAGAGGATTGGTGAGGTGGCCTACAAGCTTACATTGCCACCTAGTCTAGCTACAGTTCATACAGTATTCTATGTTCCTATGCTCCGAAAGTATCATGGTGATCTATCTCATGTGTTAGATTTCAGTTCAGTCCAATTGGAAAAGGATTTGTCTTATGTTAAGGAGTCGGTGGCCATTTTGGACAAGCATGTCCGAAAGTTGAGGTCAAACAGCATTGTTTCAGTGAAGGTTCAATGGAGGGGTCAACCAATCGAGGTGGTGACTTGGGAGACCTAGCATTATATGCGTAGCCGTTATCCTCATTTTTTCACCACTTCAGGTATGTCTCTATATTCGTTCGAGGACAAACATTTGTTTTAAGAGGGGAGGATGTAACGACCCGGTCAGGCGTTTAGAATATTTTAGCCCTGTTCCCCTATTTAGTGCCTCCTCTATGTTATATTGTGGTTATGTGACTTGCTAGGGTAGTTGGTTTTGGTTTCGGGTGAATTTCGGAGTGAAATGGGACACTTAGTCCCAAATTGGAAAGCTTAAGTTGAAAGAGTTGACCAGAGTTTGACTTTTGTATAGACGACTCCATAATGGAGTTTTGACGGTTCCGGTAGCTTCATATTGTGATTCTGGACTTAGGAGCGTGTTCGGATATTGATTTGGAGGTATGTAGATTGTCTTTGCTTGAATTGGTGAAAGTTAGAAAGTTGAAGGCTTGGAAGGTTGAGAAGTTTGACTGGGAGTAGACTTTGTTGATATTGTGGTCGGATTCCGATTCCGAAAGTTGGAGTAGGTCCATTGTGTCATTTATAATACTTAAACAGTTTGATTTCTTACTCTAATCAAACAAATATATGTACATCTTTACATATTACTTTCGTGATCTCAAGAATATTTTCAAGAATTAGTGTAAGCCTCAATCATGTCTTACAACTTTGAAAATAATATTTTCCATAATTTCATGCATTCTAACCAACTATATACCGACAAATCAATTTTATTTGGTAAACGAAATAACAATTTTCCTTCAGTAATATGTTATCCTATTCCTCGCATGCAAATATGATATATTTTAAGATCATCAGATAATAAACATCTACCCTAATATTTAAAAACATAATTTCATAAATTACACAAGGTAGAAAATAAAAAATAAAGTAAAAAAAGCATAACCCGGTATAGTTGTCACTTTCTGTTGAAGGCAGTCCCACGAAGACTTTGATATTCATGTACCGAGAGCGATGCTCCTTTCATAATTTGTTTGGAATTTTACCCGAACAATGCAAATCATATGAACCGCTGCAACACTTGTATATTCCAACCGGTGAATCCATAATTTTGAAGCCATGTTCAAATGTTCAAATGCCTTTCTTTTGAATCAATGTGTAATGGGATTAAATAGGAGACTTTGATCTACTTTAATGATAACTTAAAGTCAGTGTTGCTCCAAAACGCGCACGCAAGTATACGTGGTCGACAAGTAATATAGGATTGTGAGTCCAGATGTCATACCCACGGGGACTTGTGATTAACTATTTATTAAATTAAACTAAGACAATTAATCTACTCAAGCGATTTTCTAAAGTGTGATTATTTAACTACAACTAATCTAGAATAGCAAACAAAGAGATTAAAGGAAACAAGTCTGCAATATTAAAGACGAATTCAATGGGAGAAAATATTCCAGAGTTATGAGTTAGCTAACAATTCCGTTGAGTTTTCTACTTAAATTGTCTAATTATGTTTATCTGGTTTATTGATTGACAGGGTTAATATTGCTCGTAGCCTTCTCTTGAAGTACTACTCGCCTATTCAAGCTAACCTAGCGCCTATATTCCTATGGAATTAGGATTAACAAGAAAACAATAATAATTTTTGTATAATAACCAAGCAAGGCGATTCGGTATATTTCTATCCTAACCGCAAATTCGTTCCCGATACTCGAGTTCAAGATCTTGCTCTACTCAATCTTATATGCAATCTAGAATTCCCTCTCTCGAGTTCAATCCTAGATTCGTAGATAGTATTCAATTGGTGATCAAGCAATCAACTATTAAGCGCAAGATTGAATAAATAAACCAATATGATAAAATAATAAGAACAATTCAAGCTTCAAACTACAACGTTCATGTAGCACCCAAAACTCTAGAACTAATAAACTATGAGATTAAAGGGAAAAGAAGAGAAGCAAAACTAGTTAGAAGCCTCCTCCAAGCATGGTGTGTGTTCCCCTACGTGAATTCTCCTTCAAAGCATGTTAGATCCCCTCCAAATTAGGTTTAGAACCCCTTTTATACGAGTTGGGGCCGTGTAGGGCCGAAATAATATTATCCCGGGCGAAATAGGAAAACCCCCCACCTCCAGCATCCAGGGCAGCGCCTCGGAGTCAGGAACCAAATTGTGTATTTTTTGGACTCAAAGAACCATAATGTGTGAAAAAAAAATTGGGGACCATAATATGTATAGCGCGATATTTCATCGCGCTATACCTTAACGACACGTTTGTCCATTGAGGTATAGCGCGGTGAAATACCGCGTTTTATGTGAACTTAAATGGGCGGGAAGGTATAGCGCCCTTATCTACCGCGCTATAGTATAGCGCAGTAAATAAGGGCGCCATACCTACATAAATAAACGGGTCCTTCTCCTTCCCCACCACCAAAACTAGAACCCTCACCTCATTAAAAGACCCAAAACACCAGCGCCCACATCGTATTTAAGGCGTTATCTCATAGTGTGTTGCTCGTTTCGGCTTCAAATCACCAAATCTTCAGCTTTCCAAAAAATTAAAATCGAGGTATTCCGACTTATGTTTTGTTAAAACTCATGTATAAAAAATGCCTATTAGTTATTTTTATTGTGTTCTATGTTATTTCGTGATTGTTTTGCGTTTTAATTAATTTGTTGTTTTTTTTCGGATTATATAATTAGTGGGATTAAATAATTAGTAAAATAGAGAAATTTTTATTAGTTGTTAAAAAAAAATTTAATTAGTTAAGTTTTACTTTGTTATATGTTTTTTCGTGAATAGTTTTTGATTAAATTAATTTATTATTTTTATCCGGTTTAGATTAGTTATTTGCTAAAAGATTAGTAAAATAGATAAATTGTTATTTTAGGAATAATTAATCTTATTTAGATGTTATTGTTGTACATATATGAATATGTGACTTTAGTTCCCTGTAGTGATTTGTTGTACCCATAATTTTAATGTAGTGCTCGTATTTATAATGTAGTGCCTTTTAGCGTAGTATCTTTGCAGTGCCCTTTAGCGTAGTATCTTTGTAGTTATTGAAATTAATCATTTAATTATTTGTTAAACCCAAAAATATCTGAAAAACGTTGATAGTTCAAACACAAACTCTCTCGAATTCTAGTCAACAAACGTAAGAAAATAACATTAGAAAACAACAATATTTGTCAAACTAAGTATTATTATATGAATATTTAATAATTAAATCTTGTATAGTTATGAAAATTAAATATTTAATTTTATTATAGTCAAAAATAGGTGAGTAACAAACAAACATATAAAATCATAAACTAATATATAAAATAATAAACTAACATATAAAATAAGAAACAAACATATAAAATAGTTAATTAACATAACAAACAACAACAACAACAACCCAGTATAATCCCACTAGTGGGGTCTGGGGAGGGTAATGTGTACGCAGACCTTACCCCTACCCTGGGGTAGAGAGGCTGTTTCCAAATGACCCTCGGCATCCTTCCCTCCAAGAACTCCCCACCTTGCTCTTGGGGTGACTCGAACTTACAACCTCTTGGTTGGAAGTGGAGGGTGCTTACCATCAGAGCAACCCACCTTGTCTTAGTTAATTAACATATAAAATAGTAAATTAACATATAAAATATAAAATTATAATATAGAAAATGTATCAATCTAATTAACAATATAGTAAAAATATCGAATAAATTTTAATATTAAAGATATAGCAATATATATAAAAATTTTAAGCAATGAAAAAGAAAAATATCTTAATTAATATTGTTCAATTTACAGTAGTCGCCATGGAGGCTCCGCCTGTGCATCCCGGACCTGCATCGCTAGAGCTACTGTTGCTACAGGCCGAGCATAGGTCTTCGTACATATGGGATGGGCAGTGTTTGGCCCAGACATTCTGCGCTAGACGAGTAGACGATATGTGGGACTTTCTTAGGGGCCACCCACTCCATCCCGTATAGTTAGACGCCTTTAGGATACGGGTTTCTATAAGATCATAGAGATCGGCCGTGTAACGGCTCGACCGGTCATTTTGAGCTCTAGCGCGTCGTTCGGCGGTTTGAGGCCTTGAGTAGTTTCACTTCAGGTATTATGACTTGTGCACGTGGTCGGAATTGAATTTCGGGAAGTTCGGAGTTGATTTGGAAAGAAAACTCTCATTTTAGAAGTTTTAAGTTGGAAGAATTGACTAAGTTTTGCTTTTTGAGTAAACGACCTCAGAATTGAGATTGGAAGGTTCCAATAGGTTCGTATGATGATTTTGAAGTTGGGCGTATGCCCAGATCGGGTTTTGGATGACCCTTGAGCGTTTCAGCGCCTATTATGGAAAGTTGGCGTTTTGGAAGAATTTCATAAATTTGGGTTGAAGTGCATTTCAATGTTATTGAAATCCATTTGGGATTTCGTGTCTGGGAATAGCATCGTATGGTGATTCTGTTATTGGGTGCGCGTCCGGATGTGGATTTGGAGGTCCGTAGGTCATTTCGAGCTCAGTTGGCAAAAGTTAGAAATTTAAAAGTTTTTGAGAAGTTTGACCGGGAATGGACTTTTTGATATGAGGGTCGGATTCCGATTCCGTAAGTTGGAGTAGGTCCATAATGTCTAATGTGACTTGTGTGCAAACTTTGAGGTCAATCGGACGTGATTTGATAGGTTTCGGTATCGAATATAGAAGTTTGAAGTTCTAAAGTTCAATAAGCTTGAATTGGGGTGTGATTCATGGTTTTGACGTGGTTTGAGGTGATTTGAGGCCTCGAGCAGGTCCGCGTTATGTTATGGGACTGGTTTGTGTGATTGGATGGGGTCCCGGGGGCCTCGGAGTTGTTTCGGACCAAATTGGAATGATTTGCTGTTGTTGTTGCTGCTATCTGGTTTCCTTCTTCGCGAATGCGAATGGATTCATGTGTTCGTGAAGGAGACTTTTGGGGCTGCTGGATTTTCCCACAGCGAACATGGTGGAAGAGACGCGAACGCGGAGCTGAGGTCGTGACAGCCTACGCGAACGCGGGTAGGCACATGTGAACGTGAAGAGGAAATGAGTTGGGGGCCTGCCTGGCATTAAGCCTTTGCGAACGCGGCTTGACTCCCGCGAACACAAATGGTAGGGAGTCACCAAGTTCGCGAACGTGGCCATTGTGTCGCGAACGCGTAGAGGAAAATGTGGAGGCTGTGTGTTTAGCCTTCGTGATCGCGAAGGAATTCCCACGACTGCGAAGAAGGGCGGGCCTGTGCAGATTGGTTTTAATGCGGGGTTTGGCTCATCCCCTCTCATTTTCCACTTTGGTGGAGATTGTTGGAGCTTTTGAAGAGGAAACTTTCATCATCTATGTCAAGGTAAGTGATTCCCACCTATTGCAAGTTAAATACTTAGATTATTATATATAGATATTTGAAGGGAAATTCATGGAAGTTAGTGGAAATTTGGGGTTTTAGTAAAAAACCTAGAAATTCATATTTTTGGATTTTGACCATGATTTTGGGCATGGAATTGAGAATAAATCATATATTTGGGTTCATAATGTTATGGGTAATGTTTATCTTCGAAAATTTTCGAAATCCGGGCACGTGGGCCCGGGGGTGAATTTTAGGAATTTTTCAATTTGGGTTGTAAAATCACTTTAATAGTTAGGATGTGAACGCTTGAGCATGTATTGGCTATTTTATATAACATTTGACTAGCTTCGGGTCGTTTGGCACCGAGTTGAGGATTTAAAGCACAATGTTGGACCGGAAAGTAAGCTTTGAGACGAGGTAAATAACCTGTCTAACTTTGTGAGGGGGAAACTACCCTAGGTGATATATTTAATATGTGTAACTTGATGTGGGGGCTACGTACGTACGAGGTGACGAGAGTCCGTACGTAGCTAGATTCATGTTATTGTCCAGGTAGACTTAGGTTCACACCATACTATACTCGCACTATAGAGATTATCTTTGCTCATTTAATTCTTTTATTTCATTATGACTTGAGACTAGACATGCGTAGAGTGATAGACTCATTATTGTAGAGACTTCACGAGTTTCATGATTAGTCACGAAACAATTATATTCCTCTTATGAAATTGTGTCCGCGATATATATATGTATGTTTCATTGAAATATTTTTGTTAAAGAAATTATAACTCACATGTTTATTCGTGAGTGGGGTTAAGGACTCGTTAAAGCTTCTTATTCTAATGGGATCGGGCCGTTCACCTCGGCAGAATTTATGTACCACACTCTCATGGGAGCGGGCCGTTCGCCTCGGCAGGTTAATAGATGCATCTATGATTCATGCCGTTTGACCCTCGACAGTGCACAAATTATGATGGGATCGGGCCGTACGCCTCAGTATTTCTATAAAATATCCTCATGAAATCGTGCGTAACATTTGGCAAGAAGCCAGCGTATCTGTGAGTCCTTCCTGATTTGAAGTATAACGACCCATTTTGATGAGGTCCACTATATATTTATATGTATATGCTCCGGTTGAGGAGGAAGTTCACTAATTGAGAGCTTGAGTCTATTGTAAAAAGAAGAATTGTACCATGTATTTATACTTGTTTATTTTATTACTTACTCTGCCTCATATTTATTCACCTCTTTACTGTACCTGATATTATTGGACCACTAGTGAGTGTCGATGTCGACCCCTCGTCACTACTCCTCGGGGGTTAGGCTAGATATTTACTAGGTACACGTTGATTTGCGTACTGATACTACACTTGCTGCACATTTGTGTGCAGGTACTTTCATGCCTGGTGGTCCTTTGGCGCGGAGGCGTGGATGATGCGGGGACTTACCGCGAGCTGCATTTCATGTTACGATCCGCAGCCGACATAGTCTCCTTCAGCATTATTTATATTTTTCCTGTCTAATTTGTATTTCGGACAGATGGTGTATTTTATTTTACTTCTTAGTTGATGTTCATGCACTTGTGACACCGGGTTTTGCGGGGTGCTTACGGGTTATTCATTAATGTAGTTCCGAAAAATATTTCCATTCACTTTGTAAATCCAATTTTGTATTATGTAATTAAAGAAAATTATGATTTCAAATACTAATATAAGTAATTAGGATAATCATTTATTGTTGGCTTGCCTGACCGCAGTGTTAGGCGCCATCACGACCTGGATTTTGGGTCATGACAATATGGTATCAGAGCACTAGGTTCACTTAGGTCTCACGTGTCATGAGCAAGTCTAGTTGAGTCTTGCGGATCGGTATGGAGATGTCTGTACTTATCTTCGAGAGGCTACGTGGCTGTTAAGAGCACTTTCCTTCTTGATTACTCATCGTGCGATTTGATTTCTTTGAGGCTTGTGCCTTCGTTTCCTTGCTATTCAATCTTATGCGAGATGGAGTAACGAGACTTGGTATTTTCGAGCATGGTGGAATTCTTAATTATGAGGTGGTGTCATCGTCCTTGTTGAACACGTTAAGGTTTGCCGGTGTTATGGTCTTCATCAATTTTCCTTCGGGGCAGGGTAGAGTGAAATGGTGCCGGAGAAGCAGTTGTCAGAGATAGCGGAATGTAGTGATTTCAGAATCAAATGGGTATTTCTAATGTTGATGGCTCAAGAAGGATGATCTTCTAGGAGGCTTGGAGATTGTGGAAATGTATTAGCTCAAGTGTTACAGAGATGGATTTGGATTTGAGGCAACAATTGGGCAGTGAAGGACGAGGAAGGACATGTGGGAGGTGTTTTGTGGTGGTTGAATTGCTAGAAGGTCAAGTATGAAAAGTAGAAGTCGATGAGTTGCTTAAAGGAGAGGGTTTAACCAAAGTGGGAGAGTGGCAAAGTAACATATGGGTTCTGTGGTAGGATGGCCAAACGCCTTGAGGAAAGTTTGGAGCCATTTGGGAATTCATGGTGGACAGTGACTAGGTCCACAGATTTTATTCGGATGCAACATGACTTCGAGTTTGGAATGCATTTTTGGACTTTGAGCTGATGTCAATCTGGAAGAATGAACCTCGGTGGGTCCCGGGATTATGTAATTGTAGCTTCAAGCTAAGTGAGAGAGCCCCACCATCTATGATTGGATATCGCGGTTGTCTACTTGTGCGGTTTCTAGTTATCAGTGTATTGGTGGGTTATTACGACGAAGGAAAGAAAACTTCAGTGGTAATTTGAGCAAAAATATTTGAGGAATGTGTGCCATATTTAGCCTTATCAGTTCATGTACAGGTTTTGGGAAGACTCAGAGTCTATGCTTCATGTGGATGTGATGTACAAGGAAAGAAATTCAGCCGGTTGCTTCTTTGAGAGTGTGTTCATATGTTAGCAGGGCCTTGGAGTTTGATTATATTCGGGAAAAAGTCAGAGTGGGTGAATCTCAACAATATTCCTAGTAGGTTCAAAATTAAAGTGCGGTGCCTAAGGATTTCGAGTCTGTGGTATGGTTAAGTATCGAGCTTTTGCAGTGGATTATGAAAGGGGCTTGGAGTGTTCTATGTTATCTTCAGTCTGTGGTGTAGCATTGGAGAAACGGGAGAAAATAACTTTGGATTCATAGAGGAATTATTAGAATGGGTGTACCAGTTGAAGTTGCAAATATGTGCACAATGATGGGATGGTTCGTGGGTTTTGAGACAGCGTGGTCTCGTTTAATAAGGTCGCTCAAGATGAGTGCAGATTTGGGTTCGTTATGTTTTAAATGGAGGTATTATTATTATTCCTAAGGCAAGTTCGGAGTAAATTAGAAGAAGTTGCATTGGTTAGCAATGGTTTAATTGGCATGACGGTGGCAATGATCAGTTCCTTCTGCATGTTGAGTGATACATGTGATTTGTGGCTGTGCGCGCGAGGCTTGACGACTGTCGTAACTGATTTTATTTAGAGGCATTCGAGTATCATGGTCTGCTATGTATAGATGGATCCCGGAAGAATTATGGTGGTTCGAGGTTTCTATTTTTGTTTTCTACGGTTATGGGAATTCAGTCACGTGTTACAATAGTTATCTGGAAATGAGTTAAGTGAAAGGTTTCTATTTGATGAAGTGTGTACCCTATTAGTGGTTCAGGAGTTATGATAAAATTCTTGTACTCTTACGTATTGGTATGTTAGGTGCAGTGAGCGATAAGGGAATTGGAGGTTGAGGATCAAGGTTGTGGTTCGGTGTAGACAAGAATATTACGAGCTTGGATGAGCAGGAAAGAATTCAGATGTTTAGAGTAAGCTGGTATTGTCTTTAGCGTCGCCATAGATCGGTGTCCTGTGTAACAGGCTTTGTGTACTGATTTGTGGATTCTCGATTCTCTTTATAACATTGTATAGCCGGTGGTATGGATGTGCAGACTTTGTTACCTGGCACGGAAGGTCATGGGAGCGTATCCCATGGGAAGATTGTGGTAGTATCGCAAATGTGAAAATTTATGCCTGAGGGGCGCTCAGTTCATTTGGTGGTGAACTGCGAATGTGGTTTCCGAATTTGACGGCTGTTCTTGTGTTACGGGAAAAAGGGTTAGTGTGGATCCTTGAAAGGTTATTAGCCTAGTGCGGTACGGTCATAATCGGCATGAGGTCCGTGGATGGATCTAAATGTGAATATGGGCTCTATATCAGGCCGGATTTGTTCATTTCAGCTTAGCGTTGTTTACAAGGGAGTCTTCGGGTCTTGGATGTTATTTCTGTCCTCATCCATTTCGTGTAGTCTCTATTGTGCCATGTGGGCTGTGAGGCGGTTTGATTATTCGCACTCGTGTTGAGATCCCGTGTAATTTGTGGTGTTGTGAGAGCAGGATGACTCTCAAGATACAAGTCATTTATTGTACCTTAGTTGTGCTTGAGTTTCGTCTCCCCAGGATTTGTATTATCTACTTCTGTCTCCCCAGGATTTGTATTATCCACTTCGCGTTCTTGCGGATGAAATTCGGGTATTTCGCAGGTATGAGCATTTTAGCTCGGTAAATATTTCCTTATAGATTATTATGTGTGGATAGGGTGGCATGCTGCCACGGGTATGTTGTTTGGATAGGGTGGCACGCCACCACGGGTATCATGGTTGGATTGGGTTGCATGCTGCAACGGTATCATGTGTGGATCGGGTTACACGCCGCAATAGTGTGATATTGAGTATAGTTTCCCATATCTATTATTGTGTGTTTTGCTTCTCATTTTCTGAGGAAGGTTCATAACATCTTTTCGATTGTTTAAATTAGTTACGTGGGTTGAGTAGTTCTTTCCAGAGTTCGTTTCCTTATGTATCACATTCGAGTTTGTAGCTAATTGGCACATTGTAGCATATGCAACGTTTGGCAGTGTCTGAGGTGGCTTATTGGCTGAGCAGCTTGTACTGGGTGAGACGATATTACTGGACCTGGGATCAGTATGATCAGATTTATATATGGCATATTAAAGAGTAAATATTGTTATTCAGTCTAGAATGAGGTAATGGTTCTTGTCGGGAGGAGAGACTCCATAAATTGTGATTCGGCAGGTGGTTACGAGTTCTACACATCTTCTCTGTCGTGGTAGTATTGCGGGAGTTAAAGCAAGGCTTAATTGGTCATGAGGTACACTACGGGCTTCGGGTCAGTGGAAATTTTAGTTGTTCTGCTTTGGAAAGATTGCCTTGGGCAAATGCGTTACGCGGTGCATGGTAAGAATATGGTAAGAGTATACAATCATGTGTTGGTACATAGTGTAGTGATGGATACAATGTTCGTATGTTGGAAACAGACCTGGTAAAGAATTCCAGATGTTGGAATTTGGCTCTGAGGCTTATTTGACTAGATAAAAGGGAGGATTTTCAGGTTTGCTCGAGCTAATGTGGTCAACTGGGTTGTGGTAGCACGGGTAGATACACGAGGTATTAAACAATGATTTCGGACAATTCCAGAGCAGTTCTTAGCACGTTCGAGGACGAACGTATGTTTAAGTGGGAGAGAATGTAACGACTCGACCGGTTGTTTTGACCTCTAATGTGTTGTTTGGCGGTTTGATGCCTTGAGTAGTTTCACTTCAGGTATTATGACTTGTGCGCGTGGTCGGAATTGAATTTCGGGAAGTTCAGAGTTGATTTGGAAAGAACACTCTCATTTTGGAAGCTTTAAGTTGGAAGAGTTGACTAAGGTTTGATTTTTGAGTAAACGACCTCGGAATCAAAATTGGAAGGTTCCAACAGGTGCGTATGATGATTTTGGACTAGGGCGTATGTCCGTATCGGCTTTTGGATGACCTGGGAGCATTTCAATGCCTATTGGGGAAAGTTGGCATTTTGGAAGAATTTCATAAATTTGGGTTGAAGTGCATTTCAATGTTATTGATATCCATTTGGGATTCCGAGTCTGGGAATAGCTCCGTATGGTGCTTCTGGTATTGGGAGCACGTCCGAATGTAGATTTGGAGGTCCGTAGGTCATTTCGGGGTCATTTGGCAAAAGTTAGAAATTTGAAGGTTTTTGAGAAGTTTAACCGGGAGTGGAATTTTTGATATCTAGGTCGGATTTTGATTCCGGAAGTTGGGGTAGGTCCTTAATGTCGAATGTGACTTGTGTGCAAAATTTGAGGTCAATCGGACGTGATTTGATAGGTTTCGACCTCAAATATAGAAGTTTGAAGTTCTAAAGTTCATTAAGCTTGAATTGGGGGTGCGATTCATGGTTTTGATGTGGTTTGAGGTGATGTGAGGCCTCGAGCAGGTCCGTGCTATGTTATGGGACTGGTTTGTGTGACTGGAAGGGGTCCCGGGGGCCTCGAGTGTGTTTCGATGTTGTTTCAGACCAAATTGGAATGATTTGTTACTGTTGTTGCTGCTATTTGGTTTCCTTCTTCGAAACGTGAAGGAATTCATGTGTTCGCGAAAGAGTCTTTTGGGGGATGCTGGATTTGCCCATCGCAAATGCGATGGGAGAGATGCGAACGCGGAGCTGAGGTTGTCTAATCCTATGCGAACGAGGGTAGGCGCACGTGGACGCGAAGAGGAATTGAGTTGGGGGCCTGCCAGGCATTAAGCCTTCGCGAATGCGGCTTGAGGCCCGCAAACGCAAAGGGTAGGGAGTCACCAGGTTCGCGAAGGCGGCCATTGGGTCGCAAACGCGTAGAAGAAAATGTGGAGGCAGTGTGTTTAGCCTTTGCGATCGCGAAGGCATTCCCACGACCGCGAAGAAGGGCGAGCCTGGGTAGATTGATTTTAATGCGGGGTTTGGCTTATCCCCTATCATTTTTCACTTGGGTGGGCAATATTTGGAGCTTTTGAAGAGGAGACTTTCATCATCTATGTCAAGGTAAGTGATTCCCACCTATTGCAAGTTAAATACCCTGATTATATATAGATTTTTAAAGGGAAATTCTTGGAAATTAGTGAAAATTTGGGGTTTTGGTAGAAAACCTAGAAATTTATATTTTTTATTTTGACCATGAATTTGGGCATGGAATTGAGAATAAATTATATATTTGAGTTCATAATGTTATGGGTAATGTTTATCTTCGAAAATTTCCGGAATCCGTGCACGTGGGCCCGGGGGTGAATTTTAGAAATTCTTCAATTTGGGTTGGAATATCAATTTAATAGTTAGGATGTGAACTCTTGAGCATGTATTGACTATTTTATATAACATTTGACTAGCTTCGGGTTGTTTGGCGTTGTGTTGAGGATTTAAAGCACAATTTTGGACCGGAAACTAAGCTTTGAGACGAGGTAAGTCTCCTGTCTAACTCCGTAAGGGGGAAACTACCCTAGGTGATATATTTAATATGTGTAACCTGATGCAGGGCTACATACGTACGAAGTAATGAGAGTCCGTACGTAGCTAGATTCATGTTATTGTCCGGGTAGACTTAGGTTCACACCATGCTATACATGCACTGTAGAGATTATCGTTGCTCGTTTAATTCTTTTATTTTGTATTATGACTTGATATTAGACATGCGTAGAGTAATAGACTCGTTATTGTAGAGAATTCACGAGTTTCATGATTAGTCACGAAACAATTGTATTCCTCTTATGAAATTATGTCTGCGATATATATATCTATGTTTCATTGAAAAGTTTTTGTTAAAGTAATTGTAACTCATGTGTTTATTCGTGAGTGGGGTCAAGGACCCGTTAAAGCTACTTATTCTAATAGAATCGGGTCGTTCGCCTTGGCAGGATGTATGTACCACACTCTCATGGGAGCGGACCGTTCGCCTCGGGAGGTTAATAGATGCATCTATGGTTCGTGTCGTTCGACCCTCGGCAGTGTACAGATTATGATAGGATCGGGTATGCCTCGGCATTTCTATAAAATATCCTCATGAAATTGTGCATAACATTTGGCAAGAAGCCAGTGTATATGTGAGTTCTTCCTGATTTGAAGTATAATGACCCATTTTGGTAAGGTCCACTATATATTTATATATATATGCTCCGGTTGAGGAGGAAGTTTTCTAACTGAGAGCTTGAGCCTATTGTAAAAAGAAGAATTGTACCATGTATTTATACTTGTTTATTTTATTTACTTTGACAAGGTGGGTTGCTCTGATGGTAAGCACCCTCCACTTCCAACCAAGATGTTGTGAGTTCGAGTCACCCCAAGAGCAAGGTGGGGAGTTCTTGGAGGGAAGGATGCCGAGGGTCATTTGGAAACAGCCTCTCTACCCCAGGGTAGGGGTAAGGTCTGCGTACACACTACCCTCCCCAGACCCCACTAGTGGGATTATACTGGGTTGTTGTTGTTGTTGTATTTTATTTACTTACTCTGCCTCATATTTGTTCACCTCTTTACTGTACCTGATATTATTGGACCACTAGTGAGTGTCGATGTCGACCCCTCGTCACTACTTCTCTGGGGTTAGGCAAGATACTTACTGGCTACACGTTGATTTATGTACTCATACTACACTTGCTGCATATTTTTGTGCGGGTACTTTTATGTCTGGTGGTCCTTTGGTGCGGAGGCGCGGATGATGCGGGGATTTACCGCAAGCTGCATTTCATTTTACGATCCGCAGCCGACAGAGTCTCCTTCAGAGTTATTTATATTTTTTCCTTTGTAATTTGTATTCCGGACATATGCTGTATTTTATTTTACTTCCTAGTTGATGCTCATGCACTTGTGACACCGGATTTTGGGGATGATGCTCATGCACTTGTGACACCGGATTTTGGGGGTGCTTACGGGTTATTCATTACTGTAGTTGCAAAAAATATTTCCATTCACTTTGTAAATCCCATTTTGTATTATGTAAGTAAAGAAAATTATGATTTCAAATACTAATATGAGTAATTAGGATAATCATTTATTATTGGCTTGCCTGACCGTGGTGTTAGGCGCCATCACGACTTTTAATGGATTTTGGGTCGTGACAGGCCGGTTGCTATTGGACTGGTCGTTGATCACGGCTATGATAGAGCGATGGCGACCGGAGACACACACGTTTCATTTACCCATTGGCGAGGCTACCATCACCCTTCAGGACGTGGAGGTTCTTTATGGGCTGCCGGTTGATGGACATCATGTAGCTTATCCGCATGCTCTTAGAGAATATACGGGCGGCTCACCGGTTACTTTAATATTCACCGAGCATTTTCTCACACTCATGTTTCTACATACCAACGATAGCAATGTATACTCCATTGTAAGTGGTAACTTAACATGACACTGTTGAGAACAGCTATAGCGTACTGAGTTATTCTCCATCACAACCTCACCGCCTTCCCTCCCCCCCAATATAATGAAACCCTAATTCTTCGCTCTTCAGACATTATGACAAAATATAAAATAACTTAACGAACAAATATTTAACGAATAAATATTTCGGAAGACTTGAAGGATCCTGAATGGATTTTTACAAAATCCCAAAACTTTTTAAATAAGGAAAAAACCAGTCCGGGGGGTACAATTATTTGATGTATAGCAGCTTAAAGATGCACACTATACCCCTATGAATTATTGATGTGTCAGTTAAGTCTAGAAGAATTATTGATGGGCCCAACTTTTACGTACAGCGCGGTTATTTACCGCGCTATACCTTAACGGACAAACGTGTCATTAAGGTATAGCGCGATGAATAACCGCGCTATAAATATTATGGTGCCCAATTTGTTTTCACTTATTTTGGTTCTTTGAGTCCAAAAGAACCACAGTTTTGTTCCGGACTCAGCACCTCACGCTGGCCCTGGCGCTGAAACCAATACGATTTTGCAATTCAATTCTTCGTTGCGTCAGATGCCTTCTTTCGTTATTGCTTATTTCCTTTTTTCTTGTCCTTCACTTGGGGCAACAAAAATCAAACGGTGTCCCCCCTTTGTG
>AWOL01S0014682.1:33475-73630 GCA_000715115.1 Nicotiana otophora
GGGGGGGGGGGGGGGGGCAAACACCAAAGGGGATCCCCCCTTATTTATTCTTTTAATTTTCTTTCTTTTTCTTTAGAGTTTTATTTAATTTTGCTCCAAATCTCTTCATCTTCACACTGCTTTATTCCTACACAGTTAAAATATAATATTAAGCACAATATAATATAATTAATACTCAAAAACGATTATAATTACTAGAATGTGAGGCAACAACGGTTAAATATATGCATTTTTGGCCAAACATCAACACCCCACACTTAGACTCTTGCTCGTCCTCGAGTAAGCATTAAAATCACTCTCAATAAATCAAGCCTAGAAACACCACCACTTCGGTTCATACTAACAATTAGGCTCTATAGCAACTCAAACCATCATATATATACTTCCTGATCATCATGCAAGATATACAAGTCACAAATAACCAACAAACATTTAACCTCCTAACCTCAAAGAGGGACTCTAACGTATCAAATTTAAGCTTGCTCACCTACTCTGTCAAATAACCTAAAACGTCACGTATCTATCATGAAACAAGTGCCCTCACGAGAACTTAGCATCAAAGAACAACTCACACTCACAAACGAATTCACATGTATGCACAAAGAACCATAGACTTGCCCATTATGTACATCTCTACTAATTAAGTGTGCTCGAATAGAATCAAATAGGACTTTAACGGGTTGTAATGTTGGTTAGGGGACGGGCAGAAAAACTATATAATAGTGACTTACACTTCCATAATCACTTTGCACTTTTAGACTTCATCACCCATTATTTTCATCTCTTAATTTTATTTTTCATCCCTCAATTCATGAATTGTTTCGCAAGTATTTCCCTTATAATACCAAGAACATTTCATTTTGTTTTTAAAGAATTTTTTTTCTCTTTATTTTTCACATTCTTTTCAAGATGGCCTTTTCATAACTTTTCAGCTATCGTTGGTCACCATTTTACACTTGATCATCCCTTTATTTAAATTTATCAATTAATATCACAGTCTGAGCAACAATGCTCAAGGAAGCAGGATGCAAGAACTAGGGATTCAACAAAAGGATCAAAGCAGAAATATGGCTTCCAAATAAAAGGCTATAGGGTCAATGGGCTAACTAGTGGTACAATATCTAAAACGGCTAAAATTCACAAGACATATCAAAGAAAGCCTATTATCATCTTCTAAACAGAGCAACACTTTTATTTCGCTTCAATAACATGCAGGGCAAGTTCTAGACTAAGATGCAAAACATGGAATATATGTAAGACAACATCACCACACATGGCACAAGTATCAATCAAGATGAATCAATTCTACTCTGAGACAGACAGGGTCATAGCGAACGACAAAATAAGAATAAGCTATATACAGAGTCACAACCTTGAGCTTAGGTGTTAGAAAGTATGTTATTTTATTCATTACTCAAGCACTCAGAGGAAAGTACTACTCAAGCTTAGGCCTAAATATGCTAGTATCAAAAAAGTTACAAAGGTTTTTCTTCTTCCTCTTTTACTACTCCTAAAAAAGAAAAAAAATATAATCCTAAAAATAAAAAATATTTTATCCGGTTCAAGTTACATCCCCTGAAAAAGAACCGATGCACAAAGAAAAATTAATGGGGATTATTATCTAACTAAAACTAACTAGAAAAAAAATATTTTTAGATTTATTTTCATTGGACCTTAATCCCTCAAGAAAGCTGTCCACAAAATCCATCGTCAAGAAAAGTTCAAACTTTTTTGATTTTTTTATTTTTCGCTTTTTTTTCTCAATTGTTTTTCTATAAACAAAAAAATCACTACATTAAGAAAGAATACTACAACTAAGCTAGGATAACACAGAAAATCACCCAGACAATCTCCTCACCCCACACTTAAAATTATGCAATATCCTCAATGCATACAATAAATAACAAGAGGGTAAAATAGACTCCCTGGTACGCCAAATGACGATGTATTAGTAGTTCTGAGATACTCAGAGTTCTCCCAGGTATGGTCCTTTGTGCGGGTACCTCACACTTAAATCCAACCACCTGCTCGATTTTTGCAACGTCTATTGGCTTTTACTCCATGATCCTACTCCTATAAATACAAAAAAACAAAACTACAAATAAAACACGATAAAAAAAATAAACAAAAAAGGAAAAAGAAAAAAGAGAATTGGGTTGCCTCCCAACAAGCGCTTGATTTAATGTCACGGCACGGCACCATCACTTTCACCACTTTTCCTTCTACTTTGAAGATATAAATTGCGCCCCCAATTTTGCATCTTGCACTTCTTGCACTAGGTATCACATCTTGCACTTCTTGGCCTTTAAGTGAGGGATGTTGTTTTGTCTCCTTGGCATCACAAATTTCAGAATATAAGCACTTTGTTCCCCATTCATTGACTCCTCCATAGGCTAGAATGGATCAATTCTCGTGTCACCAATCAAGCACAATGTTGGAAAATGGTTAAACTGAGGTCCAATCAGCTCCAACTCTAGCATCGCTTTCCTTTTGACATCCTCACTTTTGCACACTTCGTCAACCTTGGTGCACGGATTGCACAGGTTGTGATTCTAGGTAGTATTGGTGTGTCATGTCAATAGGATAGTTAGGCTTGATAAATTAAGGTCATTGGACCTAGAATGGGTGCTATCGAATTTGTTTGTTGTATATTTGGAAGGATAGTGTCGCTGATCAGCTTAGAAATTGGCTATAGTTCATGTCGAAGGAGAGAGACCTCCATGACTTGTGTATATGATAAGTGGTTATGAGTTTTTTCATGTTTCTTTAATCATCGATAGTGTAAAAAGGTTTTAGAACAAGGTCTTGCTTGATATGAGGTTTATTACCAGTGCCAGGTTTGTTTCGAGTAGGTATTGTGGTCGGAAATTATTGCTATGTGTATTTGAGATATGTGGTATATCATTTGACTGTGTCTTGGGCTATGATTATGGATTGATATAGCTTGTTTAGACTTACGCAGTGTGTGGATGCGAGATTCGGGTCTTGTAATGTATTCCGGATGTTGAAAATTGGGTTCCAAGGTTTATGGGATAAAGTTGGATTAAGGATCTTCAATTTGGGTGTGTCGTCAAGCTCATATGAATTAGGGTGACGTGGGACCCCGAGTATGTGCATGGTAAGGTTACACATTGAATGACGGCTTTGGAACAACTCTTGGCACGTTCGAGGTAGAGCGTATGTTTAAGTGGTGGAGAATGTAACGACCCGACCGGTCGTTTTGAGCATTTGCACTTCGCTCGGTAGTTTTAGGGCATGAGTAGCTCTGTATGATGTATTATGACTTGTGTGAATCATTGGTTTGGTTTTCAAGTTATTCGGAAGTGATTTGGAAGAATGAATGCCATGTTTGAAGCTTTAAGGTTGAAGAGTTGACCAAGTTTGACTTTTATGTATTTGAACCCAAAATGGAGTTTTGATAGTTCTTTTAGGTCTGAATGATGATTTTGGACTCGGGCATATGCACGAAGTTTTATTTGGATATTTCTAGAAAGTTTCGGCGCGAATTAGCGAAAGTTGGAAATTTGAAGGTTTGAAAAGTTCATAAGTTTGACCGGGAGTTGACTTAGATGATATCGGATTCGGATTGTGGTTTCGGGAATTGGAATAGCTTTATTTTGTCATTTGGGACTTGTGTGCAAAATTTGCGTTCATTCCGGGTTGATTTGATATGTTTCGGTGTGAGTTTTGGAAGTTGAAAGTTCAAAGTTCATTTAAGTTTGAATTGAGGTGCCATTCATTGTTACGTTGTTGTTATGGGTGATTTAAGGCCTCGTGTAGGTTCGTGTTATGTTAGGGGACTTGTTGGCATATTCAGACAGGGTCCCGAGTGGCTCGGAAGAGTTTCCGATGAGGTTCAGATCGTTTGGATCAATTTTGGTTAAGGTGCCGGTGGTAGGATCTGGATGGCCTGCGGCTGGTTTTGCACAGGTGCGATGGTCGTAGAAGCGGAAGTATTGCCGTACCTGCGACGAAGGTTGAGTTGGGCTGCCTCCGCAAAAGCAGAATTTGTAGCGCACCTGTATGCACGCAGAAGCGAGATTTATAAGCGCGTGAGCGGGAGTTGGCGCAAGTGTTCTAGTGTCGCACCTGCGATATCGCCATTTCTCCAGTGCTTCACCATATAAGTGGAACTCTGGTCACAAAAGCGACGCCGTAGAAGCGGCTAAGTGTGTCGCAGATGCAACAATGCCTGGGCAGAAGCTATATATCGAGGGCTTGGCTATTTTATTCATATTTGGTGCTATGGAGCTCGGATGGAAGCAATATTTGAGGTGATTTTCACCATATGGATTGGGGTAAGTGTTCTCTACTTGGTTTTGATTTTATTTCATGAATCTATCTTCATTTTTGGTATTTGATTGAGGATCTCAAGAGAGGAATTGGGGGGTTTTGTCTAAAGTTTCATAGAGTGAATTTTCGAGTTTTGAACATCGATTCGGAGTCGTATTTGAATGAAACTTAATGGTTTAACTCGTAATTGAATGGGTTGTCGGATTTTGTGAGTTTTGTCGGGTTTCAAGGTGCGGGCCCAAGTTTGACATTTTGGTTGACTTTGGGGTTTTGAGTAAAGATTCGACCTTTATCATTTGGAACTGTTTCCTTAGGCTTTATTTGATGTATTTGAGTTGCTTTTGGCTAGTTTCGAGCAGTTTGGAGGTTGGTACGCACGGGATGGCATTTTTGGAGGATCGTTTGGCTTGCTCTGTATTGGATTTGGCTTGTTCGAGGTAAGTAACACTTCTAAACTTGCTGCTGAGGGTACGAACCCCTGAATATGCATGATATATGTTTCGTGTTGAGGTGACACACATGCTAAGTGACGGGCGTGTGGGCGTGCATCGTGTGAATTGTGACTCAGTTATTTATGCAGTATTGTGTAGTTACCTAATCTTATTTGTAACTAGGAAATCTCTATGTGCTGGAGTAATTGAGGTGTGATCCATGTTAGAAATCATGCTTATTCCACATGGTGGAACTTTTGGGACCCACATAGGTCATGTTACATGTTTAATTAATTGGTTAATTTGAAATTTATACTTAGTCACAGCTATTATTTGCATATCATATCTCAGTCTCTGTTGTCCTTTATTTATACATCATATCATCACTGTTTGGGGTGATTATCATGATTTTTGTGAGCCCGAGAGACTGAAGAAATTGATGACTGAGTGAGACCGAGTCCTGATTGTGAGGATATTTATGGGATCGGGCTGCACGCCGCATCATGTTTATTTGATTCATGCCATGATTGCCTTATTGTAGCATTTTGGATTGAATTTCTCCTTCGGAGTTTGCACATTCACAGCAAGCGCAGGTACCTACTGAGTGCGAGTGAGAGTGCCGAGCGCGAGTGCCGAGTGATCGGGTGAGTAACGGTGAGGACTGAGTGACTGTGAGGACTGAGTGACTGGGAGGACTGAGTGAATTTATACTCTGAGAGTATGCATATTGTTTATTCACTATTTTGTATTGCATTTGACATGCACACTTGACATACAGGCATAGAGATGCATTTTCCTCATGTTGTACGGTATCACGTCATTCATGACTTCTCATATACATCGACATGTAGGCATAGATATGTACTTTCCTCATACCATTTAATAATGAAACATTTACATGTTGAAAATTTTTGGGAAGAAAATCATGGTTTTACAAACTTTCTCATATTTTGGTGCTTTCGGTAAATGATTTGGGTTTTACTGTTTTATTTGAAAAATGTGCCTATTTTCCCGTAACTGTGAACGAGTTGAGCATCATACCTCTAGGTTATTTTTCTTGCACTATTTTTATTATGATTGTTATGAACTGTTACTGGTTATTGGAGTTGGACTCTGACCCTTGTCTCAGCTCGTCACTACTTTCAACCTAAGGTTAGGTTTGTTACTTATTGAGTACATGGGGTCGGTTGTACTCATACTACACTTCTGCACCTTGCGTGCATATGTTGTATGTTGATGTTGTTGCGTACGACGGGAGGTGGATCTGAAGATGTACCTGCGTCCTAGTTATGGCTATCACTTGTCCTTGGTAGCATTAGATTCGAATTCTATTCATTTACATTTCAAACAGATGTTGTAATTATTTTAGTTCAGTCTTGTAAAAATATAAATCTTAGAAGTTCATGATTTGTACTACCAGTCCTTGGGAAATTCTTGCATAAAGTAGTTGTATTATCATTTCTTCTCTTAATCAATCTCATTAAATTGGATAGTTGTTAATTGGCTTACCTAACGGGTTGGGTTAGGTGCCATCATGACTAGTTGGATTTTGGGTTGTGACAATATGGCTTCTAGTAGTTCCCATACTAACCACGCACAAAGACCACCCTATCTCATTACATGCGTTTTAACACCCAAACCTTATACCACCGCATGCGTATCAATATCACAACGTATCACAATTCAACTAAACATGTAGGACAATTTTCAAATAAAAGATAAAACAAGTAGACATGTGAAATTAGACAAATATGATGACTACGACATGTTAAAGTAACTCAAGTAAAGCAGGAAAGGGAACTACACAGCTAAAAATAGGAAATTTCATATTTAGCCTGTGCACGCACTCGTTACCTTGCGTACACGGCTTTCACATATCACAATTATCACAAAAATAATAATTCCTAAGGGGAATTTCCCCCACACAAGGTTAGAGAAGTCATTTACCTCAAACCACGCTAAATCAATCAACTAAAAGGCCTTTCCCTTGATTTTCCAACTCCGAACGGCTCGAATCTAGCCAAAATAATTTCATATTATAAATATAACTCTAGGAAACTAATTTAAACAATGAAATTACAATCTTTACAATGAATTAAAAAATGGACCCAAAAGGTCACCCCGAGCCCGCATCTCGGAACCCGACCAAAATTACAAAAACCGATCACCCATTCGATAGCGAGTTCAACTATATAAGAATTATTCAAGTCCGAAATCATTTCACCTTTAAAAACTCAAAACTTTAGTATAAGAAGTTTTATCACTTTTCCCCAATTTTTGCAAACTCCAATCCCTAATTACGTGATTAAAAAATGATACATTCGAGTAATTTAACCAAAATCGAGTTAGGAATCCTTACACCAATGATCTCTCTGAAAATCCCTCAAAATTTCGCCTCAAACCGAGCTCTCTAAGTCCAAAATATGAAATGTGGAATAAACCCTCGATTTTGAAACTTAAGTCTGCTGCCCAGTTATTCCTTCTTCGCGAACGCGAAAAATGTCTCGCGTTCGCGAAGCACAAAATTATTCCTTCCCAGATTTCCTCTTACGCGAACGCAAGGGTCCACTCGTGAATGCGATGACAAAAGTTCTCAAACTTCGCGATCGCGAAGTACATCTCGTGAACGCGTAGACCAACACGTGAGTCCCCATCCCAGGATGCCTTCCTTCTTCGCGAACTCGGATCCCAGTCCGCGATCGTAGTGCACAAGGTCCTGACGCTTCACGAACGCATGGCCTTCTACGCGAACGCGAAGGGTAATCTTAAGAAAATCTCGGAATACTCTACGCGAACGCGGGAACACCTTCGCGAACGCATAGAAGAAAATCAGAACTTAGAAAAATCAGCACTACAGTTATTCTTCAATGATCTGAAAAGCACCGAACATGGTCCGAATTCCACCCGAGGTCCCTGGAACCTCAACCAAACATACCAACAAGTCCTAAAAAATCACACGAACACGCTTGAAACGTCAATCACATCAAACAACTCAAATTCTATGAATCGCAACCCAAATTCAAGCCTATGAACTATGAACTTCCAAATTCTGAAACCAATGCCGATTTATACCAAAACAACTCCGATTGACACAAAATTTTGCACACAAGTCATAAATGACATTATGGACCTATTCCAACTTTTGTGATCGTGATCCGACCCCGATATCAAAAAAATCAACTCTCGCTCAAACTTCCCAAAAGTCATCCATTGTTTCGACTTTGGCCAAATCGTGCCGAAACAACCTATGGACCTCCAAATCAACATCCGGACACGCTCACAAGACCAAAATCGCCATACAAGGCTATTGGAACCATCAAAACTGCATTTCGGAGTCATCTTCACACAAGTCAAACTACAGTAAACTCCTACGACTTAAACCTCCAAGTTAGGGACTATGTGTCCTATTTCAATCCGAAACTCACCTGAAACCAAAACAAAGACCCACAACAAGTCACGTAAATACAATATAACACAGAGGAGGAAATCAATAGGGGATTGGGGCTAATACACTCGAAACAGCCGGCCGAGTCATTACATCCTTCCCCTCTTAAAACAAATGTTCGTCCTCGAACGAGTATAGAGACATACCTGAAGTGGTGAAAGTAGATCCTGAATTAATTTAACCTTTTCCAAAGCATCCTGAACCAGGTGTGTACCCAATAGCCTAGCCTCATCCGGTTCAAATCAACCCACCAGAGACCGACATCTTCTACTATACAAAGCCTAATATGGGGCCATCTGAATGCTCGACTGATAATTGTAGTTGTAGGCAAACTACGCGAGCGGCAAGAACTGATCCTAAGAACCCCTAAACTTCATCACAGACACACGAAGCATATCCTCCTATATATGAATAGTGCGCTCGCACTATCCATCCATCTGAGGGTGAAATGTTATACTCAACTCCACCCGCATGCCTAAATCATGCTGAACAGCTCTCCAGAACCGCGATGTAAACTGTGTGCCCCGGTTAGAGAAGATAAATATCGGCACGCCATGAAGACTAACAATATCATGAATATAAACCTGAGCCAGCTACTCTGAAGAATAAGTAGTCACCACTAGAATGAAATGAGCTAACTTGGTCAACCTATCCACAATCACCCAAACTGCATCGAACTTCCTCTGAGTCCGTGGGAGCCCAACATCAAAATCCATAGTAATCCGCTCCCATTTTCACTATGGGATCTCTAACCACTGAAGCAATCCACCAGGCCACTGATGCTCATACTTCACCTGCTCATAGTTTAGGCACAGAGCTACATATTTTGCTATGTCCTTTTTCATCCGCCACTACCAATAGTGCTACCTCAAGTTCTGATACATCTTGGCAGCACCCAGATTAATGGAGTACCGCAAACTGTAAGCCTCCTGGAGAATCAACTCATGCAAGCCATCTACATGGGGCACACATAGCTTGCCCTGCATCTGTAATACACTGTCATCCCCAATAGTGACCTCCTGGGCATCATCGTGTTGAACAACGTCCTTGAGGACAAACAGATGGGGGTCGTCATACTGACGCTCTCTAATACGATCATAAAAAGAAGACCGAGAAACCACACAAGCCAAAACTCGACTCGGCTCAGAAACATTGAATCTAACAAACTGGTTGGCCAAGGCCTGAACATCCAAGTCTAATGGCCTCTCTGCTACCGGTAGATATGCTAAACTGCCCAAGCTCTCCGCCTTGCGACTCAAGGCATTGACCACCACATTAGCCTTCCCAGGATGATATAGAATGGTGATATCATAGCCCTTAAGCAATTCTAAGTAAAGATCCTTTTGTTTGAACAGATGTTGTAGACTTCGATGGTCGGTGTAGACCTCACAAGGAACACCATACAAATAGTGCCGCCAGACCTTCAAAGCATGAACAATAGCTGCTAACTCAAGGTCGTGGACAGGATAGTTCTTATCATGCACCTTCAGCTGTTTAGATGCGTATGAAATCACCCTACCATTCTGCATTAACACCGCACCGAGACTGATATGCGACACATCACAGTACACAGTATAAGACCCTGAACCCGAAAGCAACACCAACACTAGGGCTGTAGTCAAAGTTGTCTTGAGATTTTGAAAGATCTCCTCACACTCCTCCGTCCACCTAAACGGAGCACCCTTTTGGGTCAATCTGGTCATAATTGATGCAATAGACGAGAAACCCTCTACAAATTGACGGTAATACCCCGCCAAACCAAGAAAACTCCGGATCTCCATAGTTGAAGATGGTCTGGGCTAACTCTATACAACTTCAATCTTCTTTGGATCCATCTTGATCCCCTCACTCAATACTATATGACCCAAAAATGCCACCGAATCAAGCCAGAATTCACACTTTGAAATTTTTGCATATAACTACTTTTCTATCAAGGTCCGAAGCACGGTCTTCAGGTGCTCCTCATGATCTTCCTGACTCTGGGAGTACACCAAAATGTCGTCAATAAATAAAATGATGAAAGAGTTGAGATAAGGCGGAAATAAAATGTTCATCAACTGCATGAAGGCACAAGGAACTCGTAATGACCATACCGAGTCTTGAAGGCAATCTTCGGGATATCTGGCTCCCAAATCTATTACTGATGATAGCCTGAAGGCAAGTCAATCTTAGAGAACACTCTGGCACCCTGTAGCTGATCAAAGAGTTCATCAATATGTGGAAATATATACTTGTTCTTCACTGTAACCTTGTTCAACTGGTGATAATCAATTCACATGCGCATAGACCATCCTTCTTCTTTACACACAAGACCGGAGCACCCCAAGATGATACATTGGGCCGAATGAAACCCTTATCAAGAAACTCCTGCAACTGCTCCTTTAACTCCTTCAACTCTGGTGGGGCTATACGATATGGAGGAATAGACATGGGCTGAGTGCCCGGTAACAAATCAATACCAAAGTTTATATCCATGTCGGGCGCCATGCTTGGAAGATCTGCCAGGAATACATCTTTATAATCCCTTACTACCGGAACTGACTTAACGGTAGAAGTATCAAGACTGAAATCTATCACATATGCTAGATATGCATTACATCCCTTCTCTATCATATGCTGAGCCTTTAGAAATGAGATAACTCTTCTAGGAATATAATCTAAAGTACCTCTCCACTCTAACTGTGGTAATCCTAGCATAGCCAATGTCACAGTCTTGGCGTGGCAATCAAAAATAGCATGATAGGGCGACAACCTATCCATGCCCAAAATAACATCAAAATCTACCATACTGAGGAATAATAAATCGGTTGTGGTCTCAAAACCACTAAGAACAACCAAACACCACTGATACGCACAGTAAACAACGAGGGAATCTCCTACAGGTGTGGACATATAGACGGGAGAACTCAAGGAATCATGGGATATACCCAAATATGGCGCAAAGTAAGACGACACATAGGAATAAGTGGAGCCTGGATCAAATAAGACTGATGCATCTCTATGACAGATAGAACAATATTTGTGATGATTGAGTCATATACAACTGACTCCGTCCTAACAGAAAGAGCATAATATCTGGTTTGGCCTCCCCCTCTAGGGCGACGTCTACCTGCCTGACCTCCACCTCCAGCTGGTTGTGCAGGTGGAGTGGAAACTGGTAAGGTGACCATGGGCTGAGAAGATTGAGTACCCGGTGGAATACGCGGAGCCTGAGTAGTCTTTGGAGGTGCACCCCTCCTGAGTCTAGGGCAATCCCTCACCATATGACGAGTTTCACAACACTCAAAACAAGCTCTCGAAGGATGTGCATATTGTGGCTGGCTCGGGCCTGATCGGTTGGACTGACCACTAAAAGAACCACGTGAAGGAGGTGCATTAGAAAATGGCAGTGCATAATAGAGAGCCTGGGTCCTAGGAGTGGCTGGAATACCGCTGGATGCTGGAAGTGCTGAATGAATAGGGCTTCTCACATAGCCCCTACCATGACGAGCTACAACTGGGGCACGGGAACCACTATATGTGCCAGAATCTCGAGTCCTCTTGGCCTCCCTCTTCTCTCTATCTCGGGCCTACATACCCTCCAATCTCCTAGAAATCTCCACTACCTACTGGTATGCGATATCCATCTCCAACTCTCGGTCCATGCTAAATCTGATACCAGGGTTGAGCCCCTCGATAAATCGACGGACTCATTCTCTAACAGTAGAGACCAAGGCTGGTGCATGCCTCGATAAATCACTTAACCGGACCGTATACTCTGATACGGTCATAGAACCATGGCGCAAGTGCTCAAGCTCTACGCGCCATGCATCGCTGAGACTCTAGGGAACAAACTCCCTCAAGAATATGTTTGAGAATTGATCCCAAGTGAGTGAAGCTACCTCGGTCGGACTACCCAACTCATATTCTCGCCATTACTGATAAGCCACTCCCTTAAGCTGGAACGTAGTGAAAGTAAATCCACTAGACTCCAGCATACCCATAGTTCGGAGAATACGGTGGCACTCCTCAATAAAACCATGGGCATCCTCTGAAGCCAAGCTGTTAAAAGTAGGAGGGTGGTACTTCATGTACCTCTCAAGCCTGAGCTGCTCCCCCTTCAAAGCTGCTGCCCTAGCCTCGGGCTAAACTCGTACGACCTCTGGTACCTGGTCAACCTGGACCCGCTGCTCTGGGCTGTGGGCGGCGGGAGTCTGTGCTCTTCTATCGGCGTGAGATGTGGCAGGAGGATGTGGGATCAACCCTGCTTGAGCTAAAGTGTGGAACATGCTCAAAAACTAGGCGCGAGTCTCTTGAAGTGCTGGGGCAGTAACAAGTGTCTCAGGTGCCTGCTCGTCAGGTAGAGCTACTGGTGGCTTCTCTATAGCAGCCCGTGCAAGTGTTCTGGCTGCACCACGTGGACGTCCTCGGTCTCTACCCCGCCCCTGACCTCTCGTGGCACTAGTAGGGTATGCGAGTGTCTGGTTATCCAATTCGGCTGTGCGTTTCCTCACCATCTGTGAGAGAATAGAAAGACAGAAGTTTAGAATCCCGAATTCAACAATTTCGCACGATAAGGAATCAAAAGAAGTGAAGTTTTTCCTAAAATTTTGATAGCCTCCCGAAGATAAGTACAAATGTCTTTGTACCGATTCGCGAGACTCTACTAACCCTGTTTGTGACTCATAACACCTATGAACCCAAAGCTCTGATACCAACTTGTCACGACCCCAAATTTTCTCTGTAGGAAGTTGTGACGATACCTAATCTCTAAAACTAGGTAAGCCTATCAACATGTGGAAACAATTGAAATAACAACTTAAAAAGCTCAAAACTTTAACAACTGCATAAATAAAATATGTAATTCAAACTGCACAACTCCCAAAACCTAGTGAAGTATAAGTCACAACCTCTAGTAATAATTCTGAACAATCTTATACATCACTGTCTAAGATATTGTAATGAAATAAGGAAAAACATGATAGAAGGGACTCCGAGGTCTGCGGACACGGGCAGGTATACCTTGAAGTCTCCAAAGAAACGGCAGCTCACTAATATCGGGAATTATAGGACGTACCTGGATCTGCACAAGAAGTTGTGCCGAAGCATAGTATTAGTACACCACAGCGGTACCAAGTAAGTGCGAAGCCTAACCTCGGTAGAGTAGTGACGAGGCCAGGTCAAGGCCCTACCGGAGATAATATGAAACAAGACAAAATATATAACAATATAATGATAATGACAAAAGAAATAAAACAATAAGAAATTTACGGAAAGTTAACAACACAGAATAAAGGCAGTTAATACAACACGGAAGGAATCAAGGGTTTACATGTTAAGGATACAAACAACTAAAACAAATACAGCAAATAGAGAAAGATCAACAAGGGCCACTACCGAGGTAACGCCTCGGAGTCCCAAATCATAAAAGTAAATCACAATCTGTCCTTATATCACCGCGGAAGCCTTTACATTTAGTTTTGAAAATTATTTTTCCGAAATAGTATCTCGCATTTTAGCCCACCTTATCACACCGCATGGCTTCTAGTAGTTCCCCTACTAGCCCCGCGTATCAATCCCACCTTATCATACCGCATGCATTTCAACACCCAGACCTTATACTACCATATGCATATCAATATCACAATGTATCACAATTCACACCTCAAGTGCTCAATATCACAAACTTGCCAGAAAAACCAAACAATAACAAAATTTCACAATAAGGAGCCCACGGCTCAACTACAATGTACACAACGTCTCAACAATAACAACTAGAGAGTAGCTCAATAAATAATATTTCACAACTTACACTTTGCCTCAATAGAAACTACGGCCTTTGCAACTCAATACCAAGCTCAACGGTAAGATATTCCGAGAATAGCAATTTCAAATAAAGATTCACAGTTAAATAATGAATACGGAATAAAAGAAAGCAAGTAATTCAACTAAATATGTAGGACAATTTGCAAATAAGAGATAAAACAAGTAGACATGTAAAATTAGACTAAATATGATGGCTACGACATGTTAAAGTAACTCAATTAAACACTAAAGGGAACTACATAGCTAAAAATCGGAAATTTCACATTTAGCTTGTGTACGCACTCATCACCTTGCACACACGGCTTTCACATATCACAATTATCACAACAATACCAAATCCTAAGGGAAATTTCCCCCACACAAGGTTAGACAAGCCACTTACCTCAAACCACGCTAAATCAATCAACTAAAATGCCTTTCCCTCGCTTTTCCAACTGTGAACGGCTTGAATCTAGCCAAAATAATTTCATACTATAAATATAACTATAGAAAACTAATTTAAACAATGAAATTATGATCAATTCAAAAGAATTGAAAAATCGACACAACAAGTCACCCGGACCCGCGTCTCGGAACCCGACCAAAATTACACAAACCGAACACCCATTCGATATCGAGTCCAACCATACATTAATTATTCAAATCCGAACTCATTTCTCCTTTCAAAGCTCAAAAAGTTATCCTAAGAAGTTTTATTACTTTTCCCCAATGTTTTCCAACTCCAATCTTTAATTACATAATAAAAACAATGATTTATTCGGGCAATTTAACTAAAATCAAGTTAGAAATCCTTACCCCAATGATATCTCAGACAAATCGCTCGAACTTTTGCCTAAAATCGAGCTCTCTAAGTCCAAAATGTGAAATATGGTATAAACCCTCGATTTTGAAACTTAAGTCTGCTATGTGGAAAATGCCTCGTGTTCGTGAAGCACAAAATTATTACTGCCCAGATTTCCTCTTACGCGAATGCGAGGGTCCACTCGTGAACGGGGTGACAAACGTTCTCAACCTTCGCGACCGCAAAGCCCTTTTTGCGAACGCGTAGACCAACGCGTGAGTCCCCATCCCACGTTGCCTTACTTCTTCGCGAGCGCGGATCCCAGTCCGCGATCGCAGTGCACAAGGTCCTGGATCTTCACGTACGCGAAGGATAATCTTCCAAAAATCTCAAAATACTCTACGCGAACGCGGGAATACGTTCGCGAATGCAAAGAAGAAAACCAAAACTGAGAAAAACCAGCACTTCAGTTATTCTTCAATGATCCGAAAAGCGCCGAACATGGTCCAAATTCCACCCAAGGCCCCCGGGACCTCAACCAAACATACAAACAAGTCCTAAAACATCATACGAACATGCTCTAGGTGTCAAATCACATCAATTAATACGAATTCTACGAATCGCAATCCAAATTCAAACCTATGAACTATGAGCTTCCAAATTCCGAAACAAATGCCGATTCATACCAAAACAACTCCGATTGACACTAAATTTTGCACACAAGTCATAAATTATATTACGGACCTATTCCAACTTCCGTAATCGATATCCGGCCCCGATATTAATAAAGTCAACTCCCGGTCAAACTTCCCAAAAATCATCTATTGTTTTTTACTTTCGCCAAATCGTGCCGAAACAACCTATGGACCTCCAAATTAACATCGGGACACTCTCCTAAGACCAAAATCACCATACCGAGCTAGTGGAACCATCAAAACTTCATTCTGTAGTCATCTTGACATAAGTCAAACTACGTTCAACTCCTACGAGTTAAACCTCTAACTTAGGGACTATGTGTCCCATTTCAATCCAAAACTCACCTGAAAACAAAAACCAAAACCCCCGCCAAGTCAGGCAACTATAATATAACACAGAGGAGGAAATAAATAGGGGATCGGTGCTAATACACTCAAAATGACCGCTCGGGTCATTATAATAGTAATCTTAGTTGAATCGTTTTCCTTTTTTTTTGTGCTAAAATAGTTTCCTAGGTTTTACTTTGATCAGTGCATTAGTTTTGTAGGTTTTACTATTACGATTAGTGTTTTTAGGTTTTTTGAAACTGTGTGTGTTTTTGATGAAAATTCTATATAATTTTCAGTGATTGTTGGAGATGTTAAAATTTTTAAAACGTTTGAGACTCAAGAAGATTATGCTATTAAAGTCTGAAGTTTATAATACTTCAAGAATAACTTAAGTCTGTAAAGTTTGAAGTTAGAGGGCTTTAAAATATAACTTAAGCCAAATTGTGCTGAAGTGTTGCATGATTCTTTTGATAATGTTCTGAAGTTATTTTTCCCACCGGTAATGTTTTTCAATGGATGGCATCTAGGAAATCCAAAGCACCTAAAGATCCTAAAGCATGTAAAGCTCCTTCGGTCTCTGTAGCTATACCTACAAAACTAGGGGAGAGATATTATGAGTTTTGAGATTGGTTTAATTGTTCTGCTTGCTGGAAGGGGAACCACAATTTGAAGTGTTTAATTGCATCTTTCTTGACTCCTACACTACTGGAGAAGCTGGATAGTGGTACATTTCGGTATATCATGGCTATGGAGAAGTTTTATTGCAGCATGAAGTTGGTTCATTATTTGATTCTTTCTCGCTATTCACCAATGATCGAGATTCCATTAGTTTTAAGATTTTTGGCCGTGATATGTCGTTCAGCCTTGAAGACTTTTACATTATATGCGGTTTGAGGATCACAACACATAGTGTTGAAAAACCAATTAAACGAGGGAGTATGATTCTGAAGCGCTATTTTGGGAAGTCTAAGAGTGTGACCTTGAAGGACATTCCATAGTATATGATACGAAATCAAATTAAAAAGGATGATGTGAATTTCAAACACGTATGCGATAGTGATGAAGATGCCATGAAGCTTATGAAAATTCTTATTGTAGAGTCTATTTTGTTCGGAAGAAAACATGAATCAACTGTGTTGGAGAAGTATGCAGTTATTGTTGAAAACGATGAGGCTTGTTTTTATTATCCTTGGTGTAATGCATCTTATTAGAAGCTTATTACCTCAATGAAATATGCATTGAACAACAAAGACAAAACCAATGCAACTGAGTAAAATGTAGGCGAATTTCTATATCTATTACGTGTTTGGTTCTATGAGCGCTTCCCAGATATTTGGGACAAGTATTTAAAAGATGACGACTACCTTAATGTCCCTTAAGTTCCCAGGAAGTTACATTATCCATTTTTGGGAGAGCCTAAATTTAAAGAACTTCGTGCGGATTACTTCAGTAATCATAGTGTAAGTTAATTTTCTTTATTGTTTTCTTTTTTTCTGTAGTTTTGTTAATATATTGACGTATCAGTTTTTATTTTAATTTTCCTAATATACTTTTTTGTATTAAGTAGAAATATCAGAAATTTAGGGTATTGGAGATAATTCCTACCGAAGAGGAATTGAATTCAATGCCTTTAATTGGACAGGTACCATACAACCGCAGTCGTTTGAAGGTACTGAATCTGGTTCCTTCAACTGGTGAATCACCACGTAGTGAGAGTCGATCAAAAGAAACCAATTGAACTCCTGTAATTGGAGAATAACCTCATACCTAGAGTCGTTCTAAACGTTCTACAACGGTGTTTAATGATGAATAGTTAACACAATATGTCATGTAAGTTGTTTTTTTGTGTTTAATCTGAAGTTTTTCATACTATTTTTTGCTTAATTATAGCATGATATTTGTGATGTTTTTGTTATGTATTTTGCTGAACTTCAGCATTGTTTTTTAGCTGAAGTTTTTGTTCTGTGTTTGTAAAACTACATCATGTTTTGTCTGCAGTTTTTGTTCTGTTTGTGATGAACTTCAGTATTCTAGGAGCTGAAGTTTTGTTTTGTGTTTTGTAAAAGTAAAGTATGTTTTGTTTGCAGTTTTTGTTTTGCTTTTGATGAACTTCAGCATTCTTGGAGTTGAAGATGTGTTCTATATTTGTAAAATTACAGCATGTTTTGGCTGAAGTTTTTATTCTATGTTTGCTGAACTGCAACATTCTTAGAGCTGAAGTTTTGTTTTGTGTTTTGTAAAAGTAAAGTATGTTTTGTTTGCAGTTTTTGTTTTGCTTTTGATGAACTTCAGCATTCTTGGAGTTGAAGATGTGTTCTATATTTGTAAAATTACAGCATGTTTTGGCTGAAGTTTTTATTCTATGTTTGCTGAACTGCAACATTCTTAGAGCTGAAGTTTTGTTTTGTGTTTTGTAAAAGTAAAGTATGTTTTGTTTGCAGTTTTTGTTTTGCTTTTGATGAACTTCAGCATTCTTGGAGTTGAAGATGTGTTCTATATTTGTAAAATTACAGCATGTTTTGGCTGAAGTTTTTATTCTATGTTTGCTGAACTGCAACATTCTTAGAGCTGAAGTTTTGTTTTGTATTTGCTGAACTTCAACATTCTTAGAGCTGAGGTTTTGTTCTCTGTTTCTATTTTCTGAAATTATGGTGTTGTTTCTATTTTCTGAAATTGTGGTGTTGTTTCTATTTCTATACTAGAGGGTAATGAGGAAGGTTAAAAAACATGCAACAGAAGAAAGGTACATGATCGCAAAAGAAGTCGTTCAAGAGTTACGACGGGATGAGCGATCTGTTATCGTGGACGAGGTTGTGAAAAAAGTCAAGGTAGGCTTATTTATAGAGAAGTCTTTTTTCCTGCTAATGTTATTCTTTTATTCAGAATAATCATTGCTAGGTATTTTTTATAGGAATATTTTGATGAGATGTTTGAAAAGTTGTTTGAGACTGTCGACAAGTCAAAAGAAAGAGATGATGGCGATGCAAATTTTGAATTCATGAACTATCAACAATATAATAGGATGAACGACTCCTTCGAACCTCAATCTGATATTAATGCTGCTCATGATGGACTTCATAAAGTCATAGATGAAAATGTAAGATGTGAGCAAGCAGCTGTTGAAGGCCAAGTTTAAGTATTCGTGCAAGTTCAATGTATTGAACGGCAAGTTGAAGCGGAAGGTTCTAGTGTTGATAGACTGAGCAAAGTTGTTAGATATGATGAACAGTTATCAACCGAGAATGTAGGAAGCAAGAAAGGTGTAGATGATGAAGTAGTCGGTACCGAAGAACATGTATCGAGTTGTGAAGTGGGTACTCCTATTACAAAAGACAATGTGTTTGTGGGTGCAAATGATGAACCTGTTGGGACTGAAGAACACGCACCGAGTGATGTGGGTGCTCCTATTGGGACAGGTAATGCATTTTCGGAAGCATTAGCTATTTGCCAAGAAATTTTAGGTGCAGAGACACAAGAAGTTGTCATTACATGTATAAATATTTTATATGTTATTATATATATATATACACACACACACACACACACACACACGCACACATCGAGTTGTGATGTGGGTATTCCTATTGCAAAAGGCAATGTGTTTGCTAGTGCAGATGATGAACCTGTTAGTACTGAAGAACATGCACCGAGCGATGTGGGTATTTCTATTGGGAAAGGCAATGCGTTTGCGGAAGCATTAGCTATTTGCCAAGAAATGTTAGGTGCAGAGACACAGGAAGTTGTTACTACAGGTATAAAAAATTTTTATGTTATTATATATATATATATATATATATTGTTTTTTTTCTTTAGGTCATTGATATTTTCCCCCTATGAATATGTAGTGGAAATTGAAAACAGTGGTGCTTCAATTGATAGGACTCAAAAACTCTCTGATGATGTTGCATTGCATGAAGATCGAATCGAGAAAATCCTTTCGCATACTACTCCAAGGCTCGCCGACGATGCCGCACCATTGAATGAAGCTGGATCTGCTGAGATCGACAAAGTGATGTAGTCTAGAGATAGCGCAGTGGAAGGTAAATGTCAAGGTATTCTATACATCACGAACTTATTATATTTGATCCAAGTTTTTATTTTCAGTTTGAAATTTTACATACTTTCTTTTCTTTTTTGTTCTTTTTGATGATTATTCAGAAAGACTCGATGTAGCCGAAAATAAAATTGGTGAGCTCATTCGACTATATGAAAAAGGAGAAATACATCTCTTCACACCTGTTATCTCACAGACAGGTGTGAAGTGTCTTTGTAGTATTTTCAAAATTTAGTCAGTATTATTTAATATTTTTGCCTTTTTTTGCATGAAGATATAGGCATATCTGAGGGTAATGCAAGCGGATCCGTTGGCATGCAAACACCATATGTGTCGCAATACTTAGACCATGTAGTTATTTATTGGAATTAGAGTACAAGGCATTTTTCTTACTAATGTATGTTTGTATCAGTTGTATATATGTATATATTTTCCTTGTTTTGCAGATCTCATCTGATGCATCACAACTTCTTCCAAATCGTAAGAGAAGGAAGCTGTCCAATTCTCCTAACATTTTGCGTGACATCTGTGATATCCCCAACTTCAATTTATGTTCATTTTCACTGGGTAGTACACAAGAGACTGGATCAAAAGGTAATTTTGCTATTGTTGCTGGTGAAGAGAGACAAGAATATCATGAACAGCAGGGAGTTGGAGAAGTATCTGTCCCTATGGCTGTGGATTTTGACCCTGTTGCTGAACTGTAGAAGTTAATTGTGATTGAGCAGTAGGAGCAGCAAGCCAAAAGAAAACCAGCTAAAGTAGGAAAAAGGATTCGTATGGAGAGTATTTCGTTGAAATCTTCTTACGTCATTCCTAAACAAAAGGCAAAGGGGCAAGATTGGAAAGCAGAAAAGACTACAAGAAGATGTCCCTTCCATTATGTCAAGCAAGACAATGGATTGATGCAAAGATTTATAGACTGGTTGAAGACGGATGTCGGGGAATATGATTCCAAGCCATTCAGATTAGCTGGAATTAATATTCCAGTTATTCTTACCGAGCTTGTCGACCCTAACTCTGATCTTGCGGATGATGTAAGTTATTAAGTTTGTTTTTGAATTGGTTTTGAACTGTATTTCCTAAAACTTCAGCCTTATGTTTGTTTTAAAGTTTGGTTAATGTAATTTGGTAAACTTCAGACTTATGCATGCTTAAGTTTTTTAGTTCATTTGCTAAAACTTCATACTAAAACATGCTGAAGTTTCTGTAGTTTTGTAATGAGTGTTTTTGTAAACTTCAGACTTATACATGCAGTAGTTTTTTAGTTCATTCCCTATCAGTTCANAGATCTGTGGGTATGCAAACACCATCTGTGTTGCAACACTTAGACCAAGTAGTTATTTGCTGCAATTTGATTACAAGGCATTTGTTTGCCTAGTGTGTGCTTGTATCGGTTGCATTTATTTAAATATTTTTTTTTTTTGCAGATCTCATCTGATGCATCACAACCTCTTCCAAATCCTAAGAGAACGAATCTGTCCAGTTCTTCGGACGTTTTGCGTGACACCAGTGATATCCCCAACTTCAATTATGTTCATTTTCACTGGGTAGTACACAAGAGACTGGTTCAGAAACTAATTCTGTTGTTGTTGGTGGTGGTGAAGAGAGACAAGAAGATCATGAACAACAGAGAGTTGGAGAAGTATTTGTCCCTATGGCTATGGATTTTTCCCCTGCTGCTACACCGCAACAGTTAGTTGCGATTGAGCAGTAAGAACAACAAGCAAAAAGAAAACCAGTTAAAGTAGGGAAAAGGATACGTATGGAGAGTATTTGGTTGAAATCTCCTTACGTCGTTCCTAAACAAAAGTGAAGGGGCGAGACTGGAAAGAAAGAAAGACTACACGAAGATATCCCTTCCACTATGTCAATCGAGACAGCGAATTGTGTAATGACCCGGCCGATCATTTCGAGAGTTGTAGCATCGTTCCCTCATTTACTACCCCTTTTATACTATATAGTTGTTATATGACTTATCGGGTTAGTTGGTTCGGGTTCGGAGAGATTTTGGAATAAATTGAGACACTTAGTCTCATAATAGAAAGCTTAAGTTAGAAAAGTTGACAGGATATTGACTTATGTGTAAACGACCCCGAATTTGCATTTTGATGGTTCTGTTAGCTCCGTTGGGTGATTTTGGAATTAGGAGCGTGTCCGAATTGTGCTTTGAAGGTCTGTAGTAGAATAAGGCTTGAAATGGCGAAAGTTGAATTTTTGGGAAGTTTGATCTGGAGTGGACTTTTTAATATCGGGGTCGCATTCCTATTCCGAAAGTTGGAGTAGGTCCGTGGTGTCATTTGTGACTTGGGTGCAAATATTGGGATCAATCGGACATGATTTGATAGGGTTAGGTGCCGGTAGTAAATATTTGGTAATTCAAAATTCATTAGGCTTGAATCCATGTGTGAGTCGTGTTTTTAATGTTGTTTGAGGTGATTGGAGGGTTTTACTAAGTTCGTATGATATTTTAAGACTTGTTGATATGTTTGGTTGAGGTCCTAAGGTCCTCAGGTTGATTTCATATGATTTTCGGAACGAGGTTTAAAGTTGAAGAGTTGCTGAAGATTTGCAACTACTGGTGTAATCGCACCTGCTAATTGGGAACCGCATATGCGAGCTCGCAAAAGAGAGAAAGGGACCGTGGAAGCGGTCAAGAAGGAAGCTGGCAAAGGTCAGAAGTGTGAGGTCCTTTCCACATTTGCGTGTCCGCAGATGCGGGTATTGGATCGCAGAAGTGTATGGGCGCCTGGTGAGGCATCTTTGCAGAAGCGGACAGCTCATCGCAGAAGCATGTCCGCAGAAGCGGACTGGGCACCGCAGAAGCATTTAATATCGCAAATGGATTTGCTGGGCAGAATTAAAAACATAAGGGTTTGCGATTTTCTTCATTTTCAAACATTCTGAGCTCGGACTAGGGATTGCTTTGAGAGGGGTTTTGAGGGGATTCTTGAGGTACGTCCCTTGTGCTTGTTTTTGATCAATAATCTTGTATCCCCATTGACTTTCCACCTAGTTTGGGTGCTTTTGAGGTGTAATTTGGGAGTTTGAGGCTAGGGATTTGTAGAGTTGATTTGGGGGATTTGGGTGACGATTTGGAGTTGGAGTTTGATAAAAATTGTATGGTTGGACTCATAGTTGAATGGGTTTTCGGATTTTGTGAGTTTTGTTGGATTCCGAGACGTGGGTCTAGGGGCGGTATTGAACCAATTTTGGATTTTTGACATATAACTTAGTAATTTCTTTTGGAATTTATTCCTTTAGCCCGTGTTGATTGTATTGTACTGTTTGTGGCTAGATTCGGGTCATTTGGAGACCGATTTGTGAGGCAAAGGCATATTTGAGTAGAGATTTACTAGGTTTGAGGTAAGTAACACTTTTAAACTTGGCTTTGAGGGTTCGAAACCCTGAAATATGTGTTATATGATTGGTGTTAAAGTGACGCACATGCCAAGTGACGGGCGTGTGAGAATTGTGGCCTGGGTGATTCCATGGCACTGTATAGTGGACGTATCTTGTTGATGTACGTGTTTTCATCATATGATAAAGTAATTAAGCTGTTAAACATGCTAGAGATCATGTTTAGGCTATATGCCGGTACTATTGAGACCGATAGTGGTCGTTTCTTGTTGTTATCTTACTAATTTCATTGGCATTTCCTACTCAGTCATATTCATTCATTTCACATCATATCTCAGTCTCTGTTGTTATTTATTGATACATCATATCATTGTTTTCGGGCTAGTTTCATTGACATGTTGAGCCCGTGAGAGAGACTGGAGAGACTGATGACTGAGTGAGGTCGAGGGCCTGATTATGAGTGACATTTATGGGATCGGGTTGCACGCTGCAACGGTTATACTGATTTATAATAGCGCTTGGGCTGAAGGAGCCCCTCCGAAATCTGCACACACACCCAATGAGCGCGGTTGATTATATTGAGAGATTGAGCTTCCCTGGACATGGATCTTGTCTGAAGCATTATATATCAGGGGATGGATCTTCCCTACAGGCTAGATTAGCCCTACTCAGTACTGGGTGACTGATGGTCAGTCGATGTATATATTTCGGGATGGATCTTCCCTGGGTCGGGTTGGCCATATAACGTACTGAGTGATTGAGCAAATGAGAGTGTGAGCACATGAGGCTGACGGCATGGTGCATCACATACAGCATGTGCATTGGCATGTAGGAGTAGAGAAGTTATATTCTTCTTATCATTAAGATTTGATATATTTTACTGTTATGAGTTTATCTGCTGAACTTAAAAGCATGCCTACATTTTTGCACTGTAACTTATATATTGAACTATGCCGGTTGAGTTCGTCACTACTTTCAGTCCACAGTTTGGATTTGTTACTTATTGAGTTGGTTGTACTTACGCTACGCCCTGCACCTCATGTGCAGATGCAGGTGCTTCCAGTCACGGTGGCTACTGAGTGTGGAGTCAGGATCTATCAAGGTATCTGCATGACATTCGCATACCTTGGCCTTCCTTCGTTATCTTTACTTGTATTTCAGTTTTTACTCTTTAGACATTGTATTAGACTATATTCCATTGTAGATGCTCATGTACTCGGTGACACCCCGATTTTGGGAGAGATTGTATTGGGTTGCGTATTTATTTCTGTTTTCAAAGGTTTTCCTTAAATATTAACTGCTTCCGTATTTTTTTCAAGCTTTTGATTATGTTGGATAGTTGAGTAATTGGCTTGCCTAGTTCCACGATAGGCGCCATCATGACGGTTGGTTTTGATTCATGATAAGTAGGTATCAGAGCCCAGGTTACACAGGTCTCATGAGTCATGAGCAAGTTTAGTAGTCTTTCGGATCAGTACGGAGACGTCTGTACTTATCTTCGAGAGGCTGCCGAATCCTTAGGAATTTTCACATTCTTGTATTCTTGTCATGCGGATTTGACAATTCTAGTAACTAAATTTCTGTTATTCTATTCTCTCACAGATGGTGAGGACACGTACTACTGGGCATGAGGGACAACCACCAGTACCACCAGTTAGGGCCGCAAGAAGCTGAGTTCGTGGTACCGGCCGCGGTAGGGGAAAGGGTGCAGACTACCCATAGGTCTCTCTCTCACGGGAATGAATGCAAGACTACCCATACTCACCTCCTTTCTACTTAAGGCATCGGCCACCACATTGGCCTTCCCGGGATGATACAGAATGGTGATATCATAGTCCTTTAGCAGTTCCAACCATCTCTGCTGCCTCAAATTTAGATCATTCTATTTGAACAAGGGTTGGAGGCTCCGATGATCCGTAAACACCTTACAAGACACACCGCAGATATAATGCCTCCAAATCTTCAATGTATGAATGATTGCAGCCAACTCCAAATCATGAACATGGTAGTTCTTCTCATGAGGCTTCAACTGGCGCAAAGCATAAGAAATCACTCTACCCTCCTGCATCAAGACACACCCAATACTGATCCGAGAAGCATCACAATATACTATATAAGAGTCTGCAGCTGAAGGCAAAACTAGAACTAGAGTTGTGGTCAAGGCAGTCTTGAACTTTTGAAAGCTCTACTCACACTCATCCGACCACCTGAAAGGAGCACCCTTTTGGGTGAATTCGGTCAAGGGAGATGTAATAGACGAGAAGCCCTCCACGAAGCGACGATAATAACCGGCCAAGCCAAGAAAGCTCTGAATCTCTGTAGCTGACGACTGTCTGGGCCAACTCTGAACCATCTCTATCTTCTTTGGATCCACCTAAATACCTTTACTGGACACCACGTGCCCCAAGAATGCCACTAAACTGAGCCAAAACTCACACTTGGAGAATTTGGCATAAAACTTCTCCTCCCTCAACAGTTGCAACACAATCCTCAAATGTTGGGCATGCTCCTTCTAGCTACGAGAGTACACCAGGATATGATCAATGAACACTATGACAAATGAGTCAAGATAAGGATGAAATGCACTATTCATCAGATGCATGAATGTTTCTGGGGCATTGGTCAGCCCAAACGACATCACAAGGAACTCATAATGACCATAACGGGTCCTGAATGCTGTCTTTAGAATATCCGAGTCCCGAATCTTCAACTGGTGATACCGAAACCTCAAAAGACATCAGCTCGTACAACAGCTAGGGCTACACCCGCAGACCCACCAGTCACTCCATCTCAGGAGCAGGTACCAGATACAGTTGAGCCAGTGGAGCCAGCTTAGGCACCAATTGTGCCCATCGTGATTCTAGGCCTTCAGGAGGCCTTAACTCAGATTCTAACAGTGTGTACCGGTATTACTCAGGTGGTCTCTGTTCCTGCCACAACGGCCACTTCTCAGGCCAGAGGAGGTACTCAGACTCCCGCCGCCCATACACCCGAGCAGGTGATGTAGGTACTCTAGACCCCAGGGGCACTACCAGCCCAGTTGGCTGCAGTTGCTCAGGCCTCGGTAGTCCCCGTTATGGCTGATGATGATCAGAGGAGGCTTAAGAGATTTGGGAGACTTTGACCTCCATCATTTAGTGGTGCTGAGTCAGAGGATGATCGGGGCTATCTAGATAAGTGCGAGCGAATGCTTCAGACAACAGGTATTTTGCAAACCAGTGGGGTCTCATTAACTACTTTTTAGTTTTCTGGGGATGCCTTCAGATGGTGGGAGGCTTATGAGAGGTGCAGGCCGATCGATGCAGCACCAGTTGCATGGCAGGAATTCTCTATTCTCTTCTTAGAGAAGTTCGTGTCGTATTCTTACAGAGAGGAGTTGCGCAGAAAGTTTGAGCAGCTTCGTCAAGATGGCATTCTATGATGCAAGATGAGATGAGGTTTTCTGAGTTGGCTCGTCACGCAGTTTGGTTGGTTCCCACTGATAGGGAGAGGATCAGGAGGTTCATTGATGGACTCACATATCAGCAGCGGTTGCTTATGACTCAAGAGAGGGTATCTGGTGCTACTTTTGATAAGGTAGTCGACATTGCTTAGAAGATAGAGATGGTCCTCAACCAGGAGCGGTGTGAGAGAGAGGCAAAAAGGTCTCGTGGGTTAGGAGGTTTTAGTGGTGTTTCTTCTAGAGGTTAGTTCTACCACGGCAGGGGTCATCCTTATAGGCATGCTCAAACGACTCATCCAGTTCACCATGGTGCATCATTCGGCCATGGTTCATATAGTACACATCAGGGCTAGTCATCTCTCAGTGCCCTTCCAGCTCAGGGTTCATCCCATGCACCTTTAGTTCAGGACTCATCGGCACCGGGTTCTTCTAGCGGGTATTCTGGTGCTCGGGGCTCCCTTCAGTCCACAGTGCCATTCGCAGGGAGGGGTTGTTTCGAGTGTGGAGATATGGGTCACATCAAGAGGTACTGTTCCTGCCTTACGGAAGGTCCAGCTCAGTAGAGGAGTAGGCCTACGACTTCAGCACCCGATACTTCACCACCCGCTCAGCCAGCTGGGGTGGGGCCTAGTCAACTAGAGGTCACCCTAGAGGGGGAGGTCGATCAGGTGGCGGTCAGGCCCGATTCTATGTTATTCCTGCTAAACCAGATGTTGTTGCTTCAGATGTAACGATTACAGATATTGCCTCAGTTTTCCATGGGGATCCCTCTATATTATTTGACCCTGGTTTCACTTATTCATATATATTATCGTATTTTGCTCATTATTTGGATATGCCTTGTGAGTCCTTATTTTCATATGTTCATGTCTCTACGCCCGTGGGTAATACTATTATTGTGGACAGTGTATATTGATCGTGTGTGGTGACTATTAGGGGATTGGAGCCCAGAGTTGATCTTTTGCTGCTTAGTATGGTGGACTTTGATGTGATTTTGGGTATAGATTGGTTGTCTCCCTGGCATGTGGTTCTATATTATCACACTAAGATCGTGATGTTGGCGATGCCGGAATTACCAAGGATTGAGTGGAGAGGTTCTCTAGACTATGTTCCCAGCAGAGTGATTTCATATTTGAAGGCCTAGTGTGTCGCCTTGTGGTGCACCAGTTCTGTTTGTGAAGAAGAAGGATGGCACTATGAGGATGTGCATTGATTATAGGCAGTTGAACAAAGTTACAATCAAGAACAAGTATCATTTTCTGCGTATTGATGTTCTGTTTGACTAGATTCAGGGAGCGAGGGTGTTCTCCAAGATTGATTTGAGGTCTCAGTATCACCAGTTGAAGATTCGGGACTCGAATATTCTAAACACAGCATTCAGGACCCGTTATGGTCATTATGAGTTCCTTGTGATGTCTTTTGGGCGGACCAATGCCCTAGAAGCATTCATGCATCTGATGAACAGTGCATTTCAGCCTTATCTCGACTCATTTGTCATAATGTTCATTGATCATATCCTGGTTTACTCTTGTAGCTAGGAGGAGCATGCCCAGCATTTGAGGATTGTGTTGCAACTGTTGAGGGAGGAGAAGTTTTATGACAAGTTCTCCAAGTTTGAGTTTTGGCTCAGTTCAGTGGCATTCTTGGGGCACGTGGTGTCTAGTGAGGGTATTTAGGTGGATCCGAAGAAGATAGAGGCGGTTCAGAGTTGGCCCAGACCGTCGTCAACTACAGAGATTCAGATCTTTCTTGGCTTCGCCGGTTATTATCGTCGCTTCGTGGAGGGCTTCTCTTCTATTGCATCGCCCTTGACCAAATTGACCCAAAAGGGTGCTCCTTTCAGGTGGTCAGATGAGTGTGAAGAGTGCTTTCAGAAGCTCAAGACTACCTTGACTATAGCTCCAGTTGTAGTTTTGCCTTCAGCTTCAGGCTCTTATACAGTATATTGTGATGCTTCTTAGATTGGTATTGGGTGTGTCTTGATGCAGGAGGGTAGAGTGATTTCTTATGCTTCGTGCCAGTTGAAGCCTCATGAGAAGAACGATCATGTCCATGATTTGGAGTTAGCTGCCATCGTTCATACATTGAAGATTTGGAGGCATTATATCTGCGGTGTGTCTTGTGAGGTGTTTACTGATCATTGGAGCCTCCAACCCTTGTTCAAATAGAAGGATCCAAATTTGAGGTAGCGGAGATGGTTGGAACTGCTAAAGGACTATGATATCACCATTCTGTATCATCCCGGGAAGGACAATGTGGTGGCCAATGCCTTGAGTAGAAGGGCGGTGAGTATGGGTAGTCTTGCATTCATTCCCGTGAGAGAGAGACCTCTTGCAGTTGATGTTCAGGCTTTGGCCAACCAGTTCTTAAGATTGGATATTTCGGAGCCCAGTCGGGTTCTAGCTTATGTGGTTTCTCAGTCTTCCTTATATGGCCGCATCAGAGAGCGCCAGTATGATGATCCCTATGTACTTGTCTTTAAGGACACGGTTCAGCACGGTGATGCTAGAGATGTGACTTGTGGGGATGATGGGGTATTGAGGATGTAGGGTCGGATTTTTGTGCCCAATGTGGATGGGCTACGTAAGTTGATTCTTGAGGAGGCCCACAGTCCGCGGTATTCCATTCATCCGATGTTGTGAAGATGTATCAGGACTTGAGGTAGCACTATTGGTGGAGGAGTTTGAAGAAGGATATAGTGGGGTTTGTAACTCGGTGCCCTAACTGTCATCAGGTGAAGTATGAACATCAGAGACCGGGTGGATTGCTTCAAAGGTTAGAGATTCTAGAGTGGAAGTAGGAGCGGATCACCATGGATTTTGTAGTTGGGCTCCCACGGACTTCGAGGAAGTTCGATGCAATTCGGGTGATTGTAGATCAGCTGACCAAGTCCGCGCACTTCATTCCAGTTGGTACTACCTATTATTCGGAGTGGTTGGCTGAGATTTACATCCGAGAGATTGTCCGCCTTCAAGTTGGAGAGCAGTACAGCGAGAGTTTGGCACCCAGGTTGAGTTGAGCACAGCATTTCACCCTCAGACGGACAGACAGTCCGAGCACACCATTCAGATATTGGAGGACATGCTACGTGCTTGTGTCATTGATTTTAGGGGTTCTTGGGATCCGTTTCTACCACTCGCGGAGTTTGCCTACAACAACAGTTACCAGTTGAGCATTCAAATGGCTATATATGAGGCTTTGTAGGGGAGAAGGTGTAGATCTCCAGTGGGTTGGTTTGAATCAGGGAGGCTATGCTATTGGGTACCGAGTTGGTTCAGGATGCATTGGACAAGGTTAAATTGATTAAGGATCAGCTTCGCACAGCGTAGTCCAGACAAAAGAGTTATGCCTATAGGAAGGTCCGTGATATTGCTTACATGGTTGGGGAGAAGATCCTGCTGAAGGTTTCACCCATGAAGGGTGTTATGTGGTTCAGAAAGAAGGGGAAGTTGAGCTTTTAAGTTACAAACTGAGAAAATATGAAATGTTTGCCTTAAAATCCATTTGAGTTGACTTCGGTCAATATTTTAAGCAAACGGACCCAGATTCATGTTTTGGCATCCCCTGTGGATCCGTATCGTGATTTGGGACTTGGACATATGCCCGGAATCGAATTTGGAGGTCCCTAGCCCGAGTTATCGGACTTTGTTGAAATTTGAAAGTTTAATGACTTTGAAAGTTTGACCAATGTTTGACTTTATTGATATCGGGTCTGTATTTTGGTTCCAGAACCTGTATAGGTTTAATACTATATTTATGACTTGTCTGTCAAATTTGGTGAGAAACGGAGTTGGTTTGACGTGATTCGGACGTCCGGTTGTGAAAATAGAAGTTTCAAAGTTTTCTTGAAAATCTCATTTGATTTGGTGTTTAATTCATAGTTCTAGGTGTTATTTTGGCGATTCGATCGCGCGAGCAAGTTTGTATGATGTTTTTAGACGCGAGTGCATATTTGGTTTAGATCCCCGAGGGTTCGGTTGAGTTTAGGATAGGCTACATAGTGAAATTAGACTTAGAAACATTGTTGGTGTGTTTCAGTTATGGAGTTTGCCTCTGATTTCGCATTTGCGAGGTCAGGCTTCACATTTGTGACCTCTATCAGGTTCGTATTTGCGACAAATCCTTCGCATTTGAGAAGAGGGGGGGGGTCAGCACTGAGTTCGCATTTGCGATCATTTGGTCGCAATTGCGAGGAGGCCATTGTTCGCATTTGCGAACAAATCATCGCAATTGCAGAAATTGTGAGACTTCGCATTTGCGAAGAAAAACACGCATTTGCGGGGTTCGCAAATATGTTCCCCCAATCGCAATTGCGACACCTGCAACTAGTCTAATTGCTGAAAGACGGGATTTTCTCCCATTCTTTAAATTTTCAAAACAAGAACTCTTCTTCCCCAAATCATTGGTAAGTGATTCTAACCTATTTTCTTTCAATCTTTCATTACATTTCCTAAGATTTCATCGTAAAATCTAGTGTTTTCATGGTGAAAATTGGGGGTTTTGGGTAGAATTAGGGATTTTTGTAAAATGGGGATTTGGACCTCAAATTGAGGTCGGATCCCGAAACAAATTACATAACCGGGCTCGTGAGTAGATGGGTGTTCATATTTTGTGACTTTTACCTGATTCCAAGACGTGGGCCCGAGGAGGCTTTTAGGGGCGATTTTCTAATTTCTTACTTTAGCTTTGATTTCATTAATTAGATTAGTTCCTTATAGTTGTATTTATGGTGTGTAACTGATTCTGGCTAGATTTGGGCCATTCGGAGTCGGAAATTCATGGAAAAGGCATTGTTGCCAATTGATTGAGTGTTTTTCGAGGTAAGTGGCTTGCCTAACCTTGTGTGGGGGAAATCCCTTTAGAATTTGGTACTGTTGTGATATGTGAGCGCCGTGTACGTGAGGTGATGAGTACGTACACAGGCTATTTGTTATAAAACCCGATTTATTTTACTGAGTAGCAACCTGTTTTTCCTTTAATTTGATTTATACCGTTTAAATGAGTATTAGCCTATTTTTATTCTTAATTGAGCGATTCCAATATCGCATGTCTACGTGCTTTAACTGCTTATTTGAACTCTGTGAAGCATGCCTAGTTGATTTCCTGCTTTTCCTTGTTCTCTATCAGTATAACTGTAGAAAACTTGTTGTTAACTGTTGTATTTATCGATTTGAGTTGTGTGTTTACTTTTGAGACTACGAGGCGGTTCCTCGGGAGTTCTCCCTGCATGTTTACTTTTGGGACTACGAGGCAGTACCTCGGGCAAATCCCTCTGCATATTTACTTTTGACACTACGAGGCGGTACCTCGGGAGATCTCCTCCCATATTTACTTTTGGACTACGAGACGGTATCTCAGGAGATCCTCTGTTGAGTATTTATTTCTTTTTGACTACGAGACGGTATTTTGGGAGCGCCCCTGTTGTTATCACATTGTGCTGTGTTATTATTTCTCTGTGAATTCTTTCTGTTAAATTTCCCATTTTACTTAATTTTATTATATCATGTGTCTTATTATTATATCCCCAGTATGGCCCGGACCTGACCTCATCACTACTCTACCGAGGTTAGGCTTGGCACTTAGTGGGTACCGTTGTGGTATACTTATACTACTCTTCTGTACTTGTTTTGTGTGCAGATCCAAGTGCTTCTTATCAGCCTCGCTATTAGCTGAGAGTGCTTGCTGTTGTACGGAGATTTCAAGTACATCTCCCGCGTCCGCAGACCTCGGAGTCCCCATTTATTCTCTCCTATGTCATTTACCTTCCGTGTTTCTTTTATTAGACTCTGGTGTATAGAGATTCTAGTTTCCTTCTGTAGCTTGTGACTTATGATGTTCTGGGTTTTGGGAATACTGTGTATTACTAGAGTGTTGGTTATTGTACATGTCAAGCGACATTGTTACTAGTTATTAGTTATCTGTTGCAGTTAGTTGTTAAGGTTTACTTCCAATATGTTCCTTCCGCATTTTGTTAGGCTTACCTAGTCGTAGAGACTAAGTGCCGTCACGACATCTTATGGAGGAAGAATTGGGTCATGACAAGTCTGTAGTTTTGTTATGAGTTTGTTTCTAAACTTCAGACTTATACATGCTAAAGTTTTTTAGGTCATTCCCTAACACTTCAGGCTAAACATGCTAAAGTTTTTGCCCTCCAGTCTGTAGTTTTGTAATGAGTTTTTTTCTAAACGTTAAATTAAACACGCTGAAGTTTTTTAGTTCATTTCCTAATACTTCATACTGAACATGATTACGATTTTGTCGTGCCGTTTGTAGTTTTGTAATGAGATTTTTCTAAGCTTTATACATATGCATGATGAAGGCTTTTAGTTCATTTCCTTTCACTTCAGACTAAACATGCTTAAGTTTTTGTCCCGCAGTCTGTAGTTTTGTAGTGTGTTTTTTCTAAACTTCATACTTGTGCAGGGTGAAGTTTTTTAGTTCATTCCCTAACAGTTAATACTAAACATGCTTAAGTTTTGTCCTGCAGTCCGGAGTTTTGTAATGAGTTTTTTTCTAAAGTTCAGACTTATACATGCTAAAGTGTTTTAGTTCATTCCCTAACACTTCATACTAAACGTACTGAAGTTTTTGTCTTGCAGTCTCTAGTTTTGTAATGAGTTTTTTTTCTAAACTTTCAAACTAAACATGCTGAAGTTTTTTAGTTCATTTCCTAAACTTATTGTTTATTCTAAATTATATTGTGGTTAAGTTCACAGATTTTTCTTTTTATTTTGTTCATTTCCAGCATATTGAAGTGGCAGTATATTTCCTGCGCAAGCAATATTTCCATCACCTTCCAAGTTATCCAGAATCAAAATGCGCAGTAATAAATTTACTTTTTGATCAGTATATGACTATTTTGGCTAGTGTTCATCCTTCAGATGAACAGAAGGAGAAAATTAGAATAAGGAAGGAAAAGAGAATGGAGGAGAAAAGAAAAATGGAGGAAAAAAAGAGCAAATCAAAGAGAAAGCGGGCTGTCAAAAAATCAGTGATTGGGGAAGCTATGGAATCTGATGAAGACGTGGAGATTCAGGAAGTTACTGAATTTACCTGTATTATTGAAGAATCAACTGTTGAAAAGATGTTCAACTGCGTAAGAGGCATTGACCTTTCATGTGGTATCTCATGGGCATCTGCCGACAAAGTATTCTTTCCATTTCGACTTAAGCCAAGAGCTGTGCAGTCATCTACGCACTACTTTCTTGGAATTCTACACTTTAAAACCAAAACTATATATGTGTACGATTCCTTGAGCGATTCACCATATGAGAGTGCGTTCGAATATGTCCAAAATTATCCCCGGTTGATCCCACACTTGCTCGAATGCTTGAAATATGGCGCTCAAAATGAAACCTATGGGGAAAATGCTCCGAAATATTTTAAAATTAAGTGGACTAAAACACCCCTACAGCAGAACAAGTATGTGTTTGGCATATATTTACCATGCATCTTAATTTTATGGGTTTTGTTTTTATTTTTTAGAGTTGTGTTATTATGTTAATTAATCTTCAATTTATTTTCATGTTTTTTTGTAGTGTTGATTGTGGTATTTTTGCTCTTAAGTTTCTTGAGATACGGTTGAAGCAACATTATGTCTTCAAATTCAAACAAAGTGATGTGTTGACATTCAGAAAAGAATTGACTGCGAATCTTTGGGCTCATGGAAAGTGGAAAGAGGAAAGCGGTTATGAAGCTCCAGAAGAGCAACTAGGACATGACTATGGAAAATATGAAGACACTTTATATGAATGTTTTTGATAGAGAATAAATTGTAAATGAAAAATAATTGTTTTTGTCATTTTTTCAATGATGTAAGTGAAAACAAAATTAGATTTGAGAATATTGATTATTGTTTGTGAATTATGTGATGTCTATCTTTTAAATCTTTTTTCTCTTCGCGTTAATTAGTCTGAAGTTGTGTTGGATTGTATCAAATACCTTTGTCTCTTTTATCATGAACTTAAGAATATTTTATGAAACTTCAGCAAGCTTAGTGTGAAGTGTTTAGGAAATGAACAAAAATCCTTTAGCATGGATAAGTTTGAAGTTAAGCAAAAACTCATTAGAAAATTACATACTGCAGGAGAAAACTTCAGCATATTTAGTCTTATGTTTTAGCAAATGAACTAAAAAACTTCAGCATGTTTAGTCTGAAGTTTAGGGAAAAACTCATTACAAAACTACAGATTACAGGACAAAACTTCAGCATGTTAAGTATGAAGTTTTAGCAAATGAACTAAAAAACTTCAGCATGTTTAGTCTGAAGTTTAGGGAAAAACTCATTACAAAACTACAGATTACAGGACAAAACTTCAGCATGTTAAGTATGAAGTTTTAGCAAATGAACTAAAAAACTTCATCATGCATAAGTCTGAAGTTTTTCAAAAACTCATTAGCAAATTACAGACTACATAACAAAACTTTAGCATGTTTAGTCTGAAGTTTTAGGGAAAAACTCATTGCAAAACTGCAGACTGCCGGATAAAACTTCAGCATGTTTTGGTATGAAGTTTTAGGTCATATATTTTTAAAGCTTCGGACTTTTTATGTTGTAGTTTTGAGTAAAACACTACCAACAATATGTGTAAAGTTATCTTTCTATATCCTTGAAGCTTCAAATGTTTTGTGCTGAAGTTTTCTTGAAAAACACTAATCATCTAATCTGAATTTTCATGTGAGCATATATCAACATGAAGGTTACTTTATGTCTATATCAACTTGAAACAACTTTGTGATAAATTAGCATGAAGTATTAGCTATACGTTCATAACTATGGGCATATTAGTCTGAAGTTACATTCCTTTGTATTTTGAAACTTCAAACTTATCTTTTTTGTATTTACCAGCTACTACATTTAATTTTTCAGACCATATAGTAAATGACCTAAAAAGTTACTTTTGCATTTAGAAATAGTAAATGAAGTCTTTCAATTTGATTATGTGAAAACTTTGGCTTTTTATCCTGAATTTATTTTTTTACTATAGAAAAATTGTGGACTTATTAGGTCGAAGTTACATTTCTATTTGCATTTACCACCTACTTGTTGTCTTTTACCACCTACTTATCTTGTTACATTCAATTTCTCTAAACGTAAAATAGTAAACAGACCTGAAAAGTTACCTTTGTATTTATAGATATTAAATTGATTAGGTGCACACTTTGGCTATATTAACAATCTCTTCACTTGAAAATTTCATAGTCATCCCTAGCCTTCTATCTTATTTCCTTAAATTTATATTCATCCATAGCCTTTTAGCTTTTTAAAAAAAAAAAAAAAAATGTCTGATGTTAGCGGAAGCAGGAAGCTTACAATGGATGAACTTATGAAGATGTGGGAGAGTTTAAAGTCTGATTGGAATAGTAACGTACGAATGGCTTATCCTATGCAGAAGTGGGAGCAAATAAATGCTGATTGGGAAAGAACCAGACCACAGTTTTTTGCCGATGAATCATTCCAGAATAGGCTGAACCACGAACGCACTTTTGAAGATTATTCAACCTCGTTCGACAAGGTTGTGTAGCAGTTTGATTCTTTTAAATTTCCCATCAGGGAAGACTATGCTAAGATGGAAAATAGCTTGAAGATTCTTCCTTATCTTATGGACAGAGTAATAATTGAACAAAATCAGTTGCGTGATCAATTCAAAAAGTTGAAGTGCGATCTCATAAGACTTTGTGTACTTTGCCCGAGTATCCTATAATTATCTCTGATTTGGATGATGATGAGATATATCGAAAAATTGAGGAGTACTGTTCTAATGATGGTGGTGATGCTTAGTTTTTTTAATCCCTTTTTAATGTTTTTCTTCTGTATTTTTGTTAGTGTTTTTATGGATTTTTTTTATTTTGTGTGGTTTTTTATCTTTTAATATGTTATATAAATGAAGATCGTGTTTCATTTTTGTGTATAATATTTTTTAATTTTGAAGACTGTATTCTCATTTTAATGTAATAATATAGTACATGTCAACCTAATATCTCATGCTTTATAAGCTGAAGTTAGCATATATAAGTTAGAAACTTCAACCTTTTTGGTCTGAACTTATCATCTATAGCTTTTGATAGTTAGACTTTATAGGCTAAAGGTTTGTTGCAAACATTATCTGTTAATAGGCATATATAAGGCTGTAACTATATTTTTTAAGAGTCAGACTTATCCATGCTTAAGCTTTTTTTTGTTCATTTCCTAAAACTCCATACTAAACATGCTGAAGTTCTATCCAGCAGTCTACTAATTTTGTAATGAGTTTTTCCAAAACTTCAGACAAAATATGCTGAAGTTTTTTAGTTCATTTGCTAAACCTTCAGACTAAAAATGCTTAAGTTTTGTCCTGCAATATGTAATTTTCTAATGAGTTTTTGCAAAACTTCAGACTTATCCTTTTAGGCTTGAAGTATTTCTTTATATATATGAATACTTCATGCAGAAAGGTCTGTAGTTTTATTATTATATATATGTGTGTTTTTTGTGTGTGTGTGTGTCAAATATTTATCTCGACCAAACCCACACCACAATTAAGTAGTGAGGCAGTCGATGCAATAATAAGCCCAACGAAGGTTGGGATCAAATCCACAGGGAGTTAGAATATGGGATTAGGTGTATATCTAAGTTAATTGCAAGTTTTGGCTCCAATTACGCTTCCACAAACTTGATTGGTGTTATACTTCTACTTTACTCCATTGATTGCAAGTATAAAACTAAGGAGAATATTTTTGGTTTTGAGTTTTTCAAATGATTAAAAGGGTTGTCACTTATACCTAGGTGGTTATCTAATGGGTTGTAAACTCTAGGACAAATTTGATTAGTTGGGGTCGTGATGTAGCAATCACATCCGGGTACTCACTCTATATCTCTCGGTAGTTTGAGTGATTTTGCCCAATTGGACTTTCTCAAGTCCAATTGGGTATTTGCACAATACAAGTGATATTAGCTCAAGTCGGGTATTACTATCTCTACGTTTAACCTTTTAATTGGGGCTATCAATTTCTTGAGTTCACCCCAATTTCTTGCTAGCCAAGTTTTCCTAGACATAGTCTCTCTTTCTCAAGCAGAGGCTAAGTCAAATAGGCATGAATCAATATTTGCAACCATTGATTCTAGAGTTCAATCATGAACAAGGATAAACATCACTAACCCAATCAAAAATAAGCCTTAAATTAAACACCCATCAAATACCCACACTAGGGTTGGGTCACAACTCTAGCTAAAGATTTAGCTACTCATGAAAAGTACGGAAATCAAAGAAGAAATTAAGATAGAATGCATATTAATTGATTAGGGAAAGAAAATCTAATGTATAGATGTTAATCTAGTACAAAACTCCTCAAAATAGCAAAGAAAACGGCTCAGGTGCTCTTCTCCAACGTCACCTGACCTAAAAATGACAAAACGTTCTATTTATACTAAGCTGAAAATATCTGACAAAATTGCCCTTGCGGAGGTTGTGCGGCCGCATAATTCTGGTGTGGTCCGCACATTGAACTTCTGCGGCCGCACAATTATTGTGCGGTCTGCATTCTTAGAATTTTGAGCTTGGAACTTTGGGGCTTCTACGGTCCGCATAAAAATGTGTGCGGTCGCGCTTCTGATTGTGCGACCACATAAATATTATGCGGTCCGCACACCTTGATTTTGAACTTGAATCCAACTCTCTGATTCTTCACTCATGCGGACCGTATAATAGTGAGTGCAGCCGCACTTGATATTCTGTGGCTGCACAATTTTGGTGCGGTAGGCACTCCTTCAATTTGCCCAAATACCATTCTCGGAATCTCCTCTCTACGGCTGCACTAGAATTGTGAGGTCCGCACTGCTAGCCTTTTTTTCCTGTTTTGGTTCTTGTTCACTTTTGACTCCTTTATGAGTTGATTTTCACTCCTTTGGCTCATATCCCAATATTCCTGCAAGTAAGCACATTTTGTTAGTTTCCGGGAATGCCTTTAAACATTTTTGAGATAAATCGCAAGTAAAAGAGAGCAAATAATGGGTCAAAATCCCTACTTATCAACTCCCCCAAACTTAAGCTTTTGCTTGTCCTCAAGCAAATAAGGCAATTCCCACCTCCACTAGAAAAAGAGATATTGCACCTGGCTTAAAGAGAATTAATCACACATCAATTGGGACCAACAATTACCCACAACATAATTCAATTATCAACAATGCAATGGTTTGACTTTTTGAGTACAATAGTTCTAATGTGACACTAGAGCATCAAGTGTTGACTTTATTCATCAAGGAAGCTCGATCTTTCACGTAGGTCATTGTGGATCCACACTCCTCCTCCTCTACTCTCCATTAGCACATCTTAGTTTAGAATGCAACACTCGATACAAGGAATGTCAAAAGTACGCTCATCTCTCTCAAAAGAATGCCACATGTCCGGCTCTAAGTACCATAAGCTTGCCCCTCATGTAAATCACCACTAATGTAAGCTGACTCAACTTGAAATCATGCAGGGCTTTTGCGGAATATAATGAAGGCTTTTGGGCCAAGGTAGGCCTCGTCTCAAAAGAATGCCACTTCAAACTCCTCGTCTCTCCCCCAAACTTATATTTTTGCCCATTGTTTCTCAAGAATGCTAAGAAAAGATCGGGTGCTAAGAGAGGGCCACTACAGAACGGATAAAGGCTTGTAACATGGTTATTGAAAGAAAAAGGCTTCGGCTCAAAGGGGTTGACTAGGGTTATCACATTGGTAGGTTATGGAAGATTTCAATTTCAAATTGGATCAAGGAGAGCCTAGAATCATTTCTCAAGCCAAGCTACACTTAGAATTTCGCCTAGAAAAATACTCGGGGCAAGTTCTAGACTATTGGCATGGGAACTTGGACTTGCAATTTAATACCTCACCTCTCACACTGCTGGATTGCTAAAGAGAACGGAGTCAAGGGCCCACAACAACCCTAGCTAAGATTTAGAATCACAAATGGCTTGACTGAACCACTCGATGACTGTTTGTGTCAACACAAGAGTCTAAAGGTCACAACTAGAGCTATTTTATGCCAACAACTTTGTTTTTAACCATAAGGTCATAGGTAGATATGTTGATACCAAGTGAAGCATGCTCGAGACACTTTTATTCATTACTACTATATTTTGTCAAAACATAAAAGAAAACGGACTCAATCCCTTAAGAAGGTTGTCACGCCATCCATCGTTGGGAAGAGCCACCCGGTTCACACAAAATCCACCTTTGGAAACAAACCGTGGCATTAAGAATACCAAAGGCTTATTGTTCACTCAAAACGTAAAAAGAAGTTAACAAATTAAAAAGAATCTACTAAAGTAAATAAGAAGTTATACTCCTAAGGAAAAGCAAACTAAAGAAGCTATGAGGTAAACTATGGGAGGTGAGATAAATGAATATACAAACCAAAGTCAAATGAATATCTACATCAAATGGGGAGAATATATACATACCAAAGGGAAAATAAGAATGAAAGAAAAGTAGTATCAGAGTTATTACATGCCAAATGTCAAATGGTAATTAATCAAAATAACCATCCCCCCCCCCCCC
>AWOL01S0014682.1:73767-97580 GCA_000715115.1 Nicotiana otophora
CCCAAATGCAAAATAAGCATTGTCCCCAATGCTTAACAAAAATATGACCAGGGAAGGGGTAGAGAGTTAAGAGAACTCCCTATGTGGTATCAGTCTGCATGGGATCATCAACACCCTCTGTCTCCTCTAACTGTATGTCATCATCTCCTGGCTGAGGGACAACTGCGTTGCTGAGCATCTGTATTATCTCCTCAGAAGTGTGTGCAGTCGCAACCGGCTCCTCAGACTGGCCGGCCGCTGCCTGTGCTGCTGGGACTGTCTGCTCTATAAGCAAGTCCAATGGAAGATCTCCGGCAGATGCAATTTTTCAACCTTTTTTCTCATCTTCTCTACCGACTTCTGTGATGCCTGGGATCTACGCATCTTCTTGACCTATTTTCCCATATCCTTAATGACCTTCCCACACGTCGCCAAAGTATCAATAATGTTCTTCTGGTTCTCCAGAATCTTCTTCAATGTTTCCTCCACTGACGGAGGTACTTGTGGCTCTGCTGGGGCTACTGGGGCTGAGGACTGTGCTGCAATAGCACCAGATATATCATTCAGCTTTGTAGTAGCTGTGTGCATCCAGTTGTTGAGACTCGCCAATGTTTGGGAGACTCGCAGCGCAGTCTGAGGATATGTAGATGAAGTCGGCACTAATAATGGCACTGATAATCTAGCAAAAACAGGTGATCCGGAAGATGAAGGTGGCATGGCTGCTGTCCCGGTAGAAGTACCGGCTGCAGTGGATGGCTCGGCAGCTGAATCAGTAACCACTACCGCTGGCTCCTCAGACTGGCCAATGGAGGTAGTAGCTTTACCCTTGAATTTCGGGTTGTCAGCTCCCTGAAGTTGGTACCAAGAGAAAGGCTTCTTGTCCTTCACCTCGGTGTCATAATGCCTTGGCTCCACCCTTTGGTCCTTGAAGTACTCTGTGAGGAAGTTCGGGTACGGGTAGGACCTTTCCTCTTTTTGGACAGCCAGAGTGATGTTTGTGTACATGATATCACCCACATTAATTGGGTACCCAGCCATAATTAAGGCTACCAAGACTGCACAGGGAAGTGGAAGATTGTTCTCGTTGAGGCATGGATCAATACGGCTATATACAAGTGTTTTCCACCCTTTTGCTTTAAAGTTTAGGGTGGCTCAGACTATTGGAACTCTTGCTGTGAGCCACGGAGGTGCTGACCCTCGAATAGCCAGAATCTCAGCTAGCCATGGGCGAGCTGCGTCAGCCATAGCCAGCTTCTCTAGGTATTGGACTGCCTCTACTTCCTCAAACCCCACATACTTGTTCAAGGTACAGGCATCAAACTTGATTTTCAAATTTCACACTATTGTCACCTTGGTACCCTTTTTGATATGAGCTACATTGGCATAGAATTCCTTGACCAAATACTCATTGGCATCTATAACTCTGTGGGCCAACCATCTCCAACCTTTTCGCTCCTGGAATTGTCGGAGGACATTGGGGCTGTGCTTATCTATATCTTTCATCAAGAACTGCCGCTCAAGGGTGAGTGACCGCAACGGCCACCATTCCCTAAATTTAGCAAAGGCAGCATCACTGACGAATCTGTCCTCCCATAGCTCTGGTTTCTTCGATCTCTCCAAACCTCCTGCTGTAGTATCCCCACTCTCCCATCATCTAGGACACTATCATCATTGTCCACATTAATTGGATCAGCTGGAGCATGTGAGGAAGAGGGATCAGAGGCTTGACTACCGTCTTTTGAACCATAAGAGGAACTGGCAGAAGAAGACGACTCATCTACTAGGTGGAATCTACTAGGAAATTGTTGTGATTGGGCTTCCGGCTTTGATTACACGGAGTTACCCTCAGAAGCTTCCCTAGATGGGACGTACTCACTGGTTTTCGAGGGTTTGAGAGGCCGGTTGACTGTAGCTTTCTTACTTATAACCCTTTGAAGTGCCAGAGGTAGGTTTCTTTTACCTCGACCTCGACCTTGACATCGGGAGGGTTCTTCCCTCCCTTGCGATGCATCTCCTCTACCACGTGAGAAAACCACAGGATAAGAGTTATTTAGATTTGTAAACCACAGGTGCATGCATAACAATTGCAGTAAAGCAGTCTCAGAAGGGACAGTGCGGATCGCACAAAAGTAAGTGCGGACGTAAACTGCCCAGTGCAGACCGTCAAAAGTGAGTGCGGCCACATAACCAAAAGTGCAGACCGCACAATTTTGAGTGCAGCCGCACAGCCCTAGGTTCAGACTACTGGGGTCTCTGGTGTTTCATCAGTGCAGACCGCACAAAAGTGAGTGCGGTTGCACAAGTCCACTGCGGACCGCACAAATTTGAGTGCAGCCGCACAAATCATGCACACTGTTACCCTAGTTCAGAGAACTGCGGACCGCACAAAAATGTGTGCGGCTGCAGAAGCTCATGGTGGAGACCGCACAAAAGTGAGTGCGGCCGCACAATTTGAATTCAGGCGGTACTGACTTAGGGTTCATGGAATTTTATTCACAAATTACTCAAGTTTTTAGCAATTAAACATCATTAGTCACGTACCCAGACCCTAATTAACGTTTAAAAAGGTTACCCATATGATTCTAAGCACAAACAACGAACCATTGACATATTTAGGCATGAAAATAACCCTAGTCAAAAGAATAAAATTAAGGAAAAATCTAAAGAATAAATTAGCATACCAGTAATGAAGATACATGTGAGATTCAACACTAATGAAATGAGGAGAGATTGAAAACAATGAGGATAGACACTGTGCTAGCTTAGCTTCAGGTTTCAAAAGAGCGTAAAGTGTAAAATAACTGAGGGAGGCCCTATTTATATTTTTACCCGTCGAGCCCACAATTTTACCTGGAGTGCGGCCGTATGATTTTAAGTGCGGTCTGCACTCATTACCTACCCTTGTGAAGAATTGCTGCGGATCGCACAACAATGAGTGCGGCTACAGAATCAGTGCGGACCACACAAAAATAGGTGCGGCCGCATTTTGTTAAGGATTTTTTCAGGCCAAACTTCAGAGATCATGTATTTTTTATCTTCCAACTGTGCGACCGCACACAAACTTGTGTGGCCGCAGAGTGGTAGTGCGGTCCGCATAATTCTAGTGTGGTCCGCACTTTTGTGACACTTGGCCAAATATTTCATGCTCAGTTCCTGCAATGCACACCCATTCCTGCATATACTTCAAAATTAGTTAGTAAAAAACAAAGCCTATCTAATCTAAAGAAGAAAAACAAGAAAAAGAAAAAGACACATGGGTTGCCTCCCAAGAAGCGCCTGATTTAACATCGCGGCACGACGCATGTTACCATCAATCACTTGAAATGGAGCAACGCCACAATGTGGCCATCATCAACCTTGCCAAGATAATATTTAACCTGGTGCCCTTGACTCTAAACACCTCATCATTCTAATTTTTTTAAATCTAGAGCACCAAAGGGTGTCACATGTACAACTTCAAATGGGCCACTCCTCTTTGATTTCAGCTTTCCCAGAAACATCTGCAACCGAGAGTTGAACAAAAGCACAAGATCACCTTCTTTGAATTCTTTATTACATATATACTTTTCATGGAGGTACTTCATCTTGTCCTTATACAAGGATGAACTGGAGTATGCATGGAACCGAAACTCATCAAGTTCATTCAATTGCTCCACCTAAGATTTGCAGCTACATCCCACTCAAGGTTAAGCTTCTTCAACGCCCACATAGCCTTATGCTCAAGTTCCACTGGAAGGTGACAAGCTTTCCCGAACACTAACTGATACGGAGACATACCAATTGGTGTTTTGTAAGCTGTTCTATAAGCCCAAAGAGCATCGTCAAGTTTCTTCGACCAATCTGTCCGATTGGCATTCACAGTCTTTGACAGAATACTCTTGATCTCCCGGTTGGAGACTTCAACCTGTCCACTTGCTTGAGGATGATAGGGGGTCGATACTATGTGAGTGACACCGTAATTGGAGAGTAAAGTATCAAAAGCTTTGTTGCAAAAGTATGATCCCCCATCACTAATGATGGCCCTTGGAGTACCAAACCTTGTGAATATGTTCTTGTTCAAGAAAGCTACCACACTCCGAGCTTCATTATTGGGAAAATCCACAACTTCAACCCATTTGGATATGTAATCCACAGCTACCAATATATAGGTGTTCCCACATGAGCTCACAAACAGACCCATAAAATCAATGCCCCAAACATCATAAATATCAATCTTTAGGATGGTGGCAAGAGGCATCTCATTTTTCTTGGAGATCCCACTAGCCCTTTGGCATTCATCATAACGCTTAACGAGATCGCTAGCATCCTTGCAAAGGGTAGGCCAATAGAATCCATAGCTTAGCACCTTTGTAGCAGTTCTCGCTCCACCATAGTGACCACCATATGGCGAAGAGTGACAAGCTTCAAGAATACTCAATTGTTCTTCTTCTGGTACACATCTTCGGATAACACCATCAGTACAAATTTTGAAGAGATATGGATCATCCCAATAGTAGCCCAGGCAGTCCCGTGTGAGCATCTTCCTTTGGTTTGAAGAGAACCCATTCGGAACAATGCCACTCACAAGATAGTTGGCCACATCGGCAAACCATGGCATCCCAGTCATAGTAATGGAAAGGAGTTGTTCGTTAGGAAATGAATCATTGATCTCAAGGCCATCATGTGGCCTCCCCTCCTCCTCCAATCGGGACAAGTGGTCCGCCACTTGATTCTCACTACCTTTGCAGTCTTGAATCTCTAGATCAAACTCTTGCAATAGAAGCACCCACCGCATCAAACTTGCCTTAGAGTCTTTTTTGTTTATCAAATAACGAAGTGCCGCATGGTCGCTGTGAAAAATTACCTTTGTACCCATTAGATACAGGCGGAACTTCTCCATAGCAAAGACAATGGCTAGGAGTTCTTTCTCAATCACCGTATAGTTGACTTGGGCCTCGTTCATGGTCTTGCTAGCACAGTAGACCGGATGAAAGATCTTGTTAATTCGTTGCCCCAATACCGTTCCAACCGTGACATCGCTTGCATCACACATGAGCTCAAATGGTAAGCTCCAATTTGGCGCGGTGATAGTAGGAGTGGTAGTCAACTTATACTTGAGTAGTTCAAATGCCTTCATACAATCTTCATTGAAAAGGAACTTGGCATCTTTCTCCAAGAGTTTGCACGGGGGGTTTACCACCTTAGAAAAGTCCTTGATGAATCGGCGGTAAACAACCGCATGACCTAGAAAGCTCCTCACTCCCTTTACGGAAGTAGGGGGAGGGAGTTTGGATATCACTAATTTTTTGCTTTATCAACCTCAATATCATTCTTGGAAATCTTATGACCGAGTACAATGCTCTCCTCGACCATAAAGTGACACTTCTCACAACGTGCCAATACCTCATCCAAGTTATCCAAACACTCTTCAAAAGAATTCCCCACGACAGAAAAATCATCCATGAAAACCTCAAGAAAGTCCTCTACCATATCGGTGAAGATGTCCATCATGCACCGTTCAAAAGTTGTCGGTGCATTGCATAACCCGAATGGCATCCGGGAGAATGCAACAATGCCATAGGGACAAGTGAAAGTGGTCTTTTCTTGGTTTTCAGGAGCAATAAGAATCTGGTTATACCCGGAATATCCATCAAGGAAGCAATAATAAGCACGTCTGGCTAACCTATCCAACATTTGATCAAGAAATGGAAGCGAAAAATGGTCTTTCCGAGTAACTTTGTTGAGCTTCCTATAATCCATGCACACTCTCCACCCGGTGACAGTTCTTGTGGGGATCAATTCATTTTTGTCAATTGTTATCACAGTCATGCCCCCTTTCTTTGTGACACATTGCACTGGCGAGGTCCACGAACTATCGGAAATGGGGTAAACAACCCCGGCATCCAACCACTTGATAATCTCTTTCTTCCCTACCTCTTGCATGGCCTCATTCAATCGTCTTTGATGTTCCACGGAGGGTTTGGCATCCTCCTCCAAAATGATTTTGTGCATGCAAAAGGCGGGTCTTATACCCCGAATATCTGCCAATGTCCAACCTATTACTTTCTTCCTCCTTTGGAGCACCGCAAGGGTGGAATCTGCCTGCACATTAGTTAAGCACGAGGAAAGAATAAAAGGTAAAGTGGAACAAAGGCCTAGAAACTCATACCTAAGGTGTGAAGGCAAAGGCTTTAACTCCAAAGTGGGAGGCTCCTCGATTGAGGGCTTTGTTAGTAGAGTATTCCGTTTTCGAGATCCAAAGAAAGTTTTCGGGGCTCATGAGTATATGATCCCATTCCTTGCAAAACACTGACACAATCTACAAAGCCTTCCTTTTCATCCTCATCATGATACAACAACACATCTTCCAAGGCATCTTCAACATTTATCATAGCACTTGTATCATCAACAATTACTTCAGTCACAAGATCCATGAACGAACACACTTCGTTGCTATTTGGCTGCCTCATTGATTTACAAACATGGAACACCACTTTTTCATCACCTACCCGGAAGGTGAGCTCGCCTGCATCCACATCAACTAAGGCCTTCCCTGTAGGAAGGAAAGGTCTCCTCTAAATGATTGGCACCTCGTAGTCAACCTCATAGTCAAGTATCACAAAATTTGTAGGAATGATGAACTTGTTGATCCGAACTAACACATCATCAATTATCCCCAATGGCCTTTTCATTGTCTGATCCGCTATTTGCAACATCATGGATGTAGGTCTTGGTTTCCCAATCCCCAATGTTTTGAACATATAATAGGGCATCAAGTTAATGCTTGCCCCCAAGTCACATAAATCTTTGGCGAACTCGGCACTCCCAATAGTGCACGGGATTGTGAAAGCACCGGGGTCTTCCAACTTTGGAGCCATGGAGTGCACAATAGCACTCACTTGATGTATCATTTTGATCATTTCACAGTTCATTGATCTCTTCTTTGTTGGCAAATCCTTCATGAACTTGGCATATCCCGGCATTTGTTCTAAGGCTTCAAATAACGGCACATTTATGGACAAACGTTTCATCATATCAATGAATTTCTTTAATTTATTCTCATTGTATTGCTTTGCAAGTCTTTGAGGGTATGGAGAAGGAGGCTTTTGTCATTGGAGCCTTATCCTTTGGCACTACCGGCTCTGGTATGTCCCTAGACGGGTTCACTTCTTGTTGCGTCTCCTCCACATTTTCATCAATATCAATCCTCGCTTCTTTATTAGCTTGAACATCATTGCTTGGATCATCTTCATCTTGCACCAACACATCATCACCCACATGTCTTTTTTGGTTTGAGGTATTAGCAACTCCACCTCTCCCACTTCTTGTTGTCACGGCCATTGCATGCCCCGTATTCCCACATTTCGGGTTCACCACTGTATCTTTAGGTAGTGCCCCCTTTGGGCGAGTATTTAAAGCTTGAGAAATTTGGCCAAGCTGAACCTCCAAGTTGTGAATAGAAGTGTTATGGGAGGCTAATTGGGCATCGGAGTCGGAGTTTTTCTCCATCATTTGCTTAAATATGTTTTCAATATGTCCTATTTCACTATTGGAAGAACTAGAACCTTGAGACGGATATGGAGGCGGGTTGTTTGGTTGTTAATACATCGGGGGCCTCTGAAAGCCCGACCCCCAATTCCTTGATTGCTATTGTTCCAACCCCCTTGATTATTGTTACCTCTCCAATTGCTATGATTGTTGCCACCCCAATTACCTTGATTATTTCCTCCCCAATTGCCTTGATTACCTTGATTACCCCAATTGCTTTGATTATTATTATTGCCACCACTCCAATTTCCTTGGTGGCCTTGGTTGTTCCAATTTCCTTGGTTTCCTTGTGATCTCCATTGTTGTTGATTTAAAGCATTCCTTCTTTGACCTTGATAATTATTGACATATTGAACCTCTTCATCTTGCTCATCATATTAATCATCTTGATTATACCCACTATTACTTTTCTCAAATTGTTCCGGATGGTTTTGTACTTGTTGACCTCGTTGTCGTCTCTTGTTTACAATTATGTTCACCCCTTCCATAGCATTCACCTGTTTCGGCCGTTGAACCTGTTGAAGCTGAGCCTTGGCCAATTGGTTCATGGTGATTGTCAACTCCGCAATAGCTTGCTCATGATCATGTAGCTCCTTGTGTAGGTGAATAACATTTGGGTTACCCTGAGGAACATTAGCTCTACCTTTTCCACGCCGAAGAGGTGTTAGCCATCTCATCCAAGATTTCACAAGCTTCAGAATAAGGCGTGTTCATGAAGTTACCCCCAGCGAGTTGATTTACCACACACTGATTCGTTGTGTTGATCCCCCTGTAGAAGGTCTGTTGGATCATGGCCTCGGTCATATCATTGTTCGGGCATTCTTTGACCATGGTATTATATCTTTCCCAAATCTCGTGCAATAGCTCATTGGGCTTTTGTTTGAAAGCTAGAATTTCATCCCTCAGTGTAGACATGTGCCCCGGAGAGAAGAATTTGGCAATGAACTTCTCGTCCAACTCATCCCAAGTGTGGATAGAATGATTGGGCAATATATCTAACCAATCAAAAGATATTCCCCACAGAGAAAAGGGAAACAACCTTAACTGCAGTGCATCCTCGGAGACATTTGTTTGCTTGCTCCCCCAATAAGTATCGACAAAACCCTTGAGATGCTTGTAGGCACTTTGGTATGGAGCTCCGGTGAAGAAAACCCATTGCTCAAGCAGTGTAAGCATCACGTTGGTTATTTGGAAGTTGCCCGCCCTAATTCGAGCCGGGACTATTGCACTTGCATATCCCTCATTCGGCAACACCCGGTGCGCTGCTCTTGGTATAAGTGGGGGAGGGTTTGGGACATTATCATTAGGCGGTCGGCCTTGCCTGTTTACTTGAGCCTCGGGATGAACCTCATCCACTTGATCATCATCTACCCCCTCCCCTAATGGTAAATTTTCGAGGGGCTCATTGTTAAGGGCCATTTTGTACCTAAAAGCAATTCACAAACAAAATTAGTGACTCGGAAGGAAAGAAAGACAAAACACACAAATACCTAGATACATAGCTAAATCCGTTTAACTCCCCGGCAACGGCGCCTAAAATTAATCTCGGACAAACCCACACAATAATTATGTAGTGAGGCGGTCGATGCAATAATAAACCCAACGAAAGTCGGGATCGAATCCACAGGAAGTTAGAATATGGGATTAGGTGTATATCTTAGTTAATTGCAAGTTTTCGCTCCAATTACGCTTCCACAAACTTGATTGGTGTTCTACTTCTACTTTACTCTATTGGTTGCAAGTATAAAACTAAGGACAATATTTTTGGTTTTGAGTTTTTCAAATGATTAAAAGGGACTAGGGTTGTGACTTCTACCTAGGTGGTTATCTAGTGGGCTGTAAACTCCAGGGCAAATTTGATTAGTTGGGGTCATGATGTAGCAATCACATCCGGGTACTCACTCTATACCTCTCGGTAGTTTGAGTAATTTTGCCCAATTTGGCTTTCTCAGGTCCAATTGGGTATTTGCACAATACAAGTGATATTAGCTCAAGTCGAGTATTACTATCTCTATGTTTAACCCTTTAATTGGGGCTATCAATTTCTTGAGTTCACCCCAATTTCTTGCTAGCCAAGTTTTCCTAAACTTAATCTCTCTTTCTCAAGCAGATGCTAAGTCAAATAGGCATGAATCAATATTTGCAACCATTGATTCTAGGGTACAATCATGAACAAGGCTAAATATCACTAACCCAATCAAAAATAAGCCCTAAATTAAACACCCATCAAATACCCACACTACGGTTGGGTCACAACCCTAGCTAAAGATTTAGCTACTCATGAAAAGTACAGAAATCAAAGAAAGAATTAATATAGAATGCATATTAATTGATTAGGGAAAGAAAATCTAATGTATAGATGTTAATCTAGTACAAAATTCCTCAAACTATCAAAGCAAATGGCTCAGGTGCTCTTCTCCAACGTCACTTGACCTAAAAATGACAAAACGTTCTATTTATACTAAGCTGAAAATATCTGAACACATTGCCCCTGCAGAGGTTATGCGGCCGCATAATTCTGGTGCGGTCTGCACATTGAGCTTCTGCGGCCGCATAATTATTATGTGGTCCGCATTCTTGGAATTTAGGGATGGAACTTTGAGGCTTCTGCGATCCGCATAAAAATGAGTGTGGTCGCGCTTCTGATTCTGGGACCGCATAAAAATGATGCGGTCCGCACTCCTAGATTTTGAACTTGAATCCATTTATCCGATTCTTCACTCCTGCGGACCACATAATAGTGAGTGCGGCCGTACTTGATATTCTGAGGCCGCACAATTTTGGTGCGGTCCGCACTCCTTCAGCTTGCCTAAATACCATTCTCTGAATGTCCTCTCTGCGGCCGCACTAGAATTGTACGGTCCGCACTGCTCGCATTTTTGCCCTGTTTTGGTTCTGGTTCACTTTTGACTCCTTTACGAGTTGATTTTGACTCCTTTGGCTCATATCCCAATATTCCTGCAAGTAAGCACACTTTGTTAGTTTCCGGGAATGCCTTTAAGCATTTTTGAGCTAAATCGCAAGTAAAAGAGAGCAAATAATCGGTCAAAATCCCTACTTATCAGTGTGTGTGTGTTAAAGATATGTATTTTACTTACAGTATTTTCTCGCTAAAGTGATTGCGTACCTTTTTAGAATGCAACCAAACTTGTAAGCTGCCAACAAAAATGAGTGGTTTGTACTTCAAGCAATATATAAATGAGTATTTTTCAATCCAAGAGCTTATTTTTTTTATTTCTATGAAAAAGTCACATTTCACATATATCAATCAATAATGAAAGTCAACCCCACTCGTCTCCACAATGCCATAGTGCGAAGAATACGGTGTCACTCTTCAAGAAAACCATGTACATCCTCTGAAGCCAAACCACTGAAAGTAGGAGGGTGGTACTTCTTGAACTTCTCGAGCCTAAGTTGTTGCTCCTCAGATGTGCTGCCCTAACCATGGGTGAACTGGAGTAACAGGCTGTCCGGTATAACCTCTGGGACCTGATCAACCTGGACCCGCTGCTCTGGGGTACGGGCCGTGAGAGTCTATGCTCCTCCCCCAGTCCGAGATGTGGCTGGTGCAAGTGGGATCAACCCCGCCTGAGCTAAGGTGCTGAACATGCTCATGAACTGTGCGAGGGTCTCCTGATGTGCGGGGGCGGCCATAGGCACCTCAGATGTTTTACCCCCCGATTGGAGCTACTGGTGGCTCCTCTGTCGCAGCTTGGGAAGGTGCTCTGGCTACACCCCATGCCCGTCTTTGGCCTTTGCCCCCGCCCCGGCCTCTTGCGGCTCTAGTAAGGGGCTCGGGTGTCTGATCGTCGGATACTGCAGCACGTGTCCTCACCATCTGTGAGAGAATAGAAAGTCAAAGATTTAGTTTTCGAAATCAACTAATTCGCACGATAAGGAATTTTCTTCTAACAGTTTCGTAGCCTCTCAAAGATAAGTACAGATGTCCCCGTACCGATCAGCAAGACTCTACTAAACCTACCTATGACTCGTAACACCTATGAACCTAGAGCTATGATACCAACTTGTCACGACACCAATTTCCCTCCATAGGATGTCATGATGGCACCTATTGTCACGACCCAATTTCTCCTATAAGCCGTGATGGCCCAACGTCACCGTTAGGCAAGCCAACGGTGAACTAACCATGTGATTGCTCCTTTTAATAAGTTTCCAAGTAATAAAAATTTATTTATTAAGAAATTAAGGAGTAGAAAATTTAGTAAATAAAACAAAGGCAACTGAGTGGCAATCATAGTGATATAAATACTCTAAAACCATAAAGTCTACTAGTATGTGTGCCAAGACCTAGTGTCACAAGTGTATGAGCAACTAGTAGAATATACAAAACTCTAAATACTCTCAGAAATAAAAGTAGACAGAAAGTAAGTGCAAAAGAGAGTCTCTAGGTGCTGCAGAACGGCTCAGGAAACAGCTCACCACTAGCCCTCGGGGTAACGGGGGTGCGCGCCGGTATGACTGTCAGATGCACCTGCCTCAGATCCTACACGGGTAGTGCAGAAGTGTAGCGTGAGTACATAAACCGCATGTACCCAATAAGTATCTAGTCTAACCTCGAAGATGTAGTGATGAGAGGTCGACATCGATACTTACTATGGGCTTACAGTAAAATACGGAAATTCTAAATAAGCATGGATTATGTAAATAATAAATATACTCAATAACAAGCAGTGAGTAATAATTCTTTCACTAATAATAAATTCCAAGTCAGTTTCTGTCATATATAGTTCTAACATCTCAAGCCATAATATAATATCAAATATAATTAAGCTTCGAGTATTATCGCGCACGATTATGCTGAGGTCATACGGCCCGATCCAGAATAATGTGTACATTTCCAAGGGTCGAGCGGCACGAACCATAGATGCATCTATTCTACTGCTGAGGCGTTCGGCCCACTCCACAAGAAGAGATGATACTTTATAAACATTCGGTTTAAAAGCTATTACAAAGCTAATACACAAAGAAGCACAATTTCTATTAACGGTCAAGTATCCCGCCAAAACTCAAGTAAGTGGGAGTCGATCTTTTACAATTCCTCTATCAAGTTCCAATATAATTTAGGCACATTAATTAACAAATAGGGTACAAACATTACAAGTATCTCATGATTTGGGTCCTAAGCTACCCGGATATAAACATAATTAGTAGCTACGCACGGACTCTCGTCACCCCGTACGTACGTAGCCCCCACAATTAGGAGAAAATAGTAATTTAATCACCTATCGGGTAAATTCCCTCTTACAAGGTTAGGCAAAAGACTTACCTTGTCTCAAAGCTCGCTTCTGATCCACAATTATGCTTTAAATCCTCGACTAGGTGCCAAACAACCCGAAACTAGTCAAATGTTGTATAAATTAATCAATACATGTTCAAAAGTTCATAATCTAACTATTAGAGTGATTCCCCAATCCCAATTGGAAGATTCCTAAAACTCATCCCCGGGCCCACATGCCCAGATTCCGGAAATGTTTGAAAATAATTGTTACCCATAACCTTACGAGCTCAAATATATAATTTTCATCCCATCCCATAATCATTTTTGTGGTTAAATTCTATTTTTATCAAAACCTAGGTTTGTTCATCTAAACCCATAATTTCACAATTTTACATGTTACAATCTACCCAGAATCTATGTATTTAACTTATATTGGATAGAAATTATTTACCTCCAATAGCTAGGTGAAAACTCCTCTCTAAGAAGCTCCAAAATTGCCCAAGAAATGAAAGAAATGAGTCAAAAATGGTCCAAGTCCCGTATTAAATGAACTTCACTGCCTCCGGCACTTTCGCTTATGCAGCTCTATGGCCGCTTTTGCGGCTCCGTATCTGTGAAAATATCATCGCAGATGTGGATCTCCCCCAATTGGCCTACTTCCGCATCTGCGGACACTGGCTCACTTCTGCGGGACTACTTCTGTGACGCATGTGCCGCACCAGCGGCTTTGGCCGCTTCTGCTGTTGCTTCCATCGCACCTGCGCTTTCGCAGGTGAGCACCATGTTCCACATCTGTGATCTCTGAGAAGCCCATGCTGGGCTGCTTCTGCGAGCTCCCACCTGCGGCTAGCCTCCGCATATGCGATTGCACCAGAACTCTGATGCTTCAGCTATTCTTTCCAAGTCCAAATGAGTTCCGTGCCTCGTCTGAATGGCATTCGGGGCCCCCGTGGCCCCACCCAAACATACCAACAAGTGCGAAATCATAAAACGGACCTACTTGACCTCACGAAAGACGAAAAAACAACACCAAAACTAAGAATCACACTCCAAACCAAATCGAATCAACCTATGAACTTCAAGTTCTTCCAATTTGCTCCTAACGCGTCGAATAATACTTAAACTACTCGAAATGATACCAAATTTTGTATGCAAGTCTTAAATAACCTTATGGAGCTATTCTTAATCCCGAAATCCCAAACGGACCTCGATAATACTAAAACCTACTCCAACCCAAATTGAAAGAACTTTAAAACCTTCAATAGACCAACTTTCAACTCTAGGTGCCGAAATGCTCTCGGTTCATCCAAAACCCGATCTGAACATACGCCCAAGTCCAAAAGCATCATACAAACCTATTGGGACCGTCAGATCCCGATTCCGTGGTCGTTTACTAGAAATGTTGACCCAAGTCAAACTTAGCCCTTTAAAGCCAATATTAAGGAACTGAGTGTTTCGATTTCAACCTGAACCCTTCCAAACACGAGCTAACCATTCCCGCAAGTCATAAAACAGTAAAAGCACATACGGGGAATCTTACTTAGGGGAACGGGGATCTAGAAAGTAAAACGATCGGTCGGATCGTTACACCTAGTCTCTACAACTAGGTAAGGCTAACAATAATGAAAACTGAACAGATATGAATTAACAAATTGCGAAAATAACTGAACAATAGATGAAAACCTTCCAAAAACCAAGTCTCACACTACACACCCCAAAATCAGTGGAACCGAGCCATAAGCTCTATAGAGTATAACGAGAGTAACTACTACATCACTGTCTGAAAGTAAATACAACAGTAAATGAGGATAGAGGAAACTGACTCTGAGGCCTGCGAACGCCGAGCAGGCATACCTTGAAGTCTCTGATAAAACAACTAGCAGAAATCTCTATCTACCGGCACGAGCAGACGTACCTGGATCTACACAAAATGATGTGTAGAAGCATAGTATGAGTACACCACAATGGTACGTAGTAAGTATCAAGCCTAACCTTAATAGAATAGTGACGAGGCCAGGTCAAGACACATATACGGATATGAAATAGATAGTATAAAATGAAATACGAATATAAAATGGGAAGTAAGAAAGCAACTAATACGAAACAAAATGATAGCATGATCTAATACTGGAAAATCAAAAGTGAAAATAGCATGAAAGAAGCAACTAAAGTGATACAAAGATCATGTACGGACTACAACTACTAGAATGATAACGAATGGAGCAACGAGAAATATTCCTTCCACGACACTTTGCAACATGAAATAACAGCAAGGAACATAATGAGGTACCACCTCGTGTATAATGAAATCAAATCGAGGTACCGCCTCATATAATCAAGAATAACAACCGAGGTACCGTCTCGTATTCACATTTCTCGATTTCAATCACAATGCTTCCTTGTGCCGCCGCGTGAGCCTTGCATTTGAAAATAGGTTTTGAAAACAGTTTTCTCGAAATAGCTACATGCACTTTAGCCCACCTTATGACGCCGCCTGGCTTCACGTAGTTCCACTGCAAGCAATCACGCACATAAGTCCCACCTTAAGGATGATTTGACTATGAGAATTTAGAACATAATATGGCATTTCAATTAAAGTATGGAAATAGTCTAAGTAGCCTAAGCCGGTCAAATACTACGTATAACCCGTGTACCCACTCGTCACCTTGCGTACACGGATTTTACTTAGCACAATTGAATCAAACAATACCAATCCTAAGGGGTAGTTCCCCCACACGAAGTTAGGCAAGACACTTACCTCAATTAAGCCAATTCAATACTTAGAAATAACTTTTCCCTTAAAATCCTCCTCTACAAGACTCAAATCTAACCAAAATCGACTCAATATCATCAAACAATGCTAGGGAATTCAATTGTAATAGATAAAGTTAAATTTTTTATAATTTTCCCAAGAAGTCAGCAAAAATCAACCTGGGGTACACCCGGTTAAAATCCGGGTCCAATTGTAGATTCCGTCTACCCATGACCTCACGAGTTCATATATATGATTAGTTTCAAAATCCTAATCCAAATCGACTCTCAAAACTCAATTTCTTATTTTTCAAAAACTTGACAAAGTTTCATAAATTTCTACTTTGATTCACATGATTTTGATTATAAAATCTAAGATATGTTGATGAAATATGATACGAAATATATTGGAATCGCTTATCCAAGGTTTGTTGATGAAAATCCCCTCTCCAAATCATCTCCTACCGAGTCTAGGGTCCAAAAATAAGAGAATGAACTCAAAATCCCATCCCTCGGCTATTTGTCCAGTCCTAGATGTCGCATTTGCTACCTAGGGTTTGCAATTGCGAACCCTGCAAATGCGAAGAACCACTCGCAAATTCGAAGTCCTTACATCTCTGATGTCATCGCTATTACGATGAATAGTTCGCGATTGCGAATAATGGACCCTCCGCAAATGCGACCATGATGATCGCAAATGCGAAAAAGCTCTCCCCAGGTGCACTTCGCAAATGCGAACATTGGATTCGCAAATGCGAACCAAGCATACATGGCCAACCTTCGCAAATCCGAACTCAGACCTCGCAATTGCGAGATCTGAGGCATGTACAGAAACCAGCAACTTAAAAATTCCAACAACACTACACTAAGCGTTCGAAACTCACCCGAGCCCTCGGGGCTCCAAACCAAATATCCACACAAGTCTAAAAATATCATACAAACTCGCTCGCACAATCAAAACACAAAAATAATATTTAAACTACAAATTGAACTCAAAAACGCATGATTTTCAAAGAGAATTTCAAGAACTTCTAAAATTACAACTACGCATCTGATTCCTATTAATTCAACTCCGAATGATGCCAATTTTAAATTCCATAACGGATCTATTCCAAGTCCCAAAATACAATTCCAAGCTCAATAGCTAAAAGTCAACCTACGGTCAAACTTTTCAACTTAAAATTGGCAAATTTCGGCAAATCAACACAAATCAACCTACGGACTTCCAAAATTAATTCTGGGCATACGCCCAAGTCCAAAATCACGATACGAAGCTATCAGAGGCATAAAAACACAATTCCGGTGTCGTTTTCATAAAAGTCAAAGTTTGGATAATATTTTCAAATTAAAACTTCTAAGTCTAGAATCAAGGGTCCAAATCAACCCGAAAGCTTCCCGGAAAGAAACTAATCAACCTCGCAAGTCATAAAAGCATAAACTCACATATGTGAAGCAATAAAAGGGATAACGGTGCATAATTACATAAAACGGCTGATCGAATCGTTACAGTCAACGAACTATTGATGTCGTAGGAGCAGAGAACATGTAAGCAAACTTGTACAGGTGAAACACAAAAACACACATCATAAGGTGTGAAGTTTTCAAATAGGAACAGTTGAAACTTCAGACTGATGGTTATTTTTCTTTGCTTACCGATTCTGCTGATCTCTTTTTATGCTAGTGTATGTCCATGCATTTCTATGCACCATCATGTGTAGGTATGAAGGAAGAATCTGGTAGTTCTCTTCTGGTGTTCCTCTTATACAAGCAATAGCTTTTTGAATAGCGCGTCGTGCCTTATGATATCCAATGTCAATTCCAAATTTTATTTTCATTTCACTTTCTACAAAGGCTGGTGTAACCTCAATTGTTTTATCCCGAACATGTTCTACAATTGTTCAATTATAAAATTTGATGTAGCATGCTTCTGATCTGATTTTATTGCATCAGCTGAGCATTCAGAGTTGTTATAAAATTTTATCACCCTGAAAAGTGTGGAATTTTTTATTTTGGTAGCACGTACATTCCAACCACATTTCTCCACGATGTATTTCAGCTCGTATCTCTTTGAACATGATCTAACAACAGTGAGTTCAACTTTATAATTTATCTCCAAGCTGTAGAAAAATTTAGTCATGCTCATCTTGTTCTCAAAAAATTATCCTACTTTTATTTTCTCAGGCAATGCATCGTGCCTAAGTATTTTACATGGTGGAGATGCTTTCAGCTTTCTCCTCACTCTTTTTCTTGATTTCTTAGAAGTAGTAGAAGTTTCAGTAATTTCTTCAATTGTATGTGATGTTATCGGTATAATTTCTGTATTTTCTTGATCTTGGTTGTTGCCTATCATTGCAGGAGATAAAAAAAAACTTTGTTGGATTGTATATTGGTTGTCTATTTGCATTATTAGTTGTCCTTCTTCTTGTTGGGCCTCACCAAACTGGTCTGAATTTATTGTAGCGACAGGTAATTCTTGCAGTGTTCCATATTCTGAATCAGTTGTAATGTTATAAAGGTGTTGCTCATTGTCTACTTCCATTATTGGTTGTTCTACTTCATGCTGATAATCAGTAAGTTGTTCTGAATCTATTGTATGTGCAAGAGATGGTTTGAATTTTGCATATTCTAAAGCATCTATATTGTCAGAAAGTAGTTGTATTTTTCGACGATAAAATGGCAATTGTTGAAAATTGAATCAGATGTTAGCAAATGTATACAGGTTCTGAGTTCTTCATCTGAAGTTACAAGCATCCCTTTACTTGTATTTAGTTTTATATCAAACCATATTTTTAGTGCATATTTGGTTGAATCAAAATCTGTGACTTCACTAATTTTCTTGAGGAAAGTGTTGAATGATACTTGTTTATTAACCAGAACAAGTTTTGTATCATGATCCAAGTAGTTGTAATCAAAAGTCCATCTCCCATTGAAATTAATAACAAGGAAAATATAGCTCATCATACAGTATGGAAACTTCAACATGTTTAGTGTGAAGTGTTAGGAAATGAACAAAAAAACTTTAGCATGTATAAGTATGAATTTTAGCAAAAACTCATTAAAAAATTATATACTGCAGGACAAACATTTAAGCATGTTTAGTCTGAAGGTTTAGCAAATGAACTAAAAACACTTCAGCATGTTTAGACTGAAGTTTCGGAAAATCTCATGACAAAACTATAGACGGCATGACAAAACTTAAGCATGTTTTGGTATGAAATTTTAGCAAATGAACTAAATAACTTCAGCATGCATTAGCAAAAACTCATTAGAAAATTACATACTGCACGACAAAAACTTAAGCATGTTTAGTTTGAAATTTTAGCAAATGAACTAAATAACTTCAGCATGCATTAGCAAAAACTCATTAGAAAATTACATACTGCACGACAAAAACTTAAGCATGTTTAGTTTGAAATTTTAGCAAATGAACTAAATAACTTCAGCATGCATTAGCAAAAACTCATTAGAAAATTACATACTGCACGACAAAAACTTAAGCATGTTTAGTTTGAAATTTTAGCAAATGAACTAAAAACATCGGCATGTTTAGACTGAAGTTTCGAAAAAAACTCATGACAAAACTATAGACTGCAGGACAAAACTTCAGCATGTTTTGGTATGAAGTTTTAAAAAATGAACTAAATAACTTACATGCATTAGCAAAAACTCATTAGAAAATTACATACTGCAGAACAAAAACTTAAGCATGTTTAGTCTGAAGTTTTAGCAAATGAACTAAAAACATCGGCATGATTAGACTGAAGTTTCGAAAAAAACTCATGACAAAACTATAGACTGCAGGACAAAACTTCAGCATGTTTTGGTATGAAGTTTTAAAAAATGAACTAAATAACTTACATGCATTAGCAAAAACTCATTAGAAAATTACATACTGCAGAACAAAAACTTAAGCATGTTTAGTCTGAAGTTTTAGCAAATGAACTAAAAAACTTCAGCATATTTAGACTGAAGTTTAGGAAAAACTCTTGACAAAACTGTAGACTGCAGGACAAAACTTCAGCATATTTTAGTATGAAATTTTAGCAAATGAACTAAATAACTTCAGCATGCATTAGCATGAAGTTTTAGCTTCAATGTGAAACAACTTCATGCTACATTAGCATGAAGTTTTAGCTTCAACGTGAAACAACTTCATGCTGCATTAGCATGAAGTTTTAGCTTGTATTTGATTAAAACTTCAGACTTCAACGTGAAACAACTTTATTCTATATCCTTCACGCATTAAATTTGAAGTTTTGAAAAGTTTTTGAAGAGTTATAAGTGAAAACTTCATGCTATGTCTGTCAAATAACTTCATGCAAGTGTGATTTGTAAATGACCATAAGTGAAAATATCTATAGGCGTTAATTGAATTTAGATTTTTTTTAAGTTCAAAACTTAAAAAAACATGACGAATTATCAAAATAATTGCAGAAATATATATGATGAAGTTCAATCAGTTTCACAAACTAATGCGAATTGTGAAGATAAATTGCAATACTTACAATATATTTTGTAGTTTTGAATTCTGAAGATGAATCTGGTTTAAGTTTCTGATTTTTTGATAAAGCTGCTGAGAGGAGAGGAGATCTTCGACCAGGGTTGAAGGGGATCTTTTGAGGAGGGACGGAGTGATGGAGGAGATCGATTTTCACGAATGAGGTTGCAGATCACACGATTTAATGCGTGATGCATGTTTTATATCTTTTGTCAGAGATATAATTGTCATATTATTACAAATTTTTAGTGAGCTGGCTATCAAATCAATAATTTTTAAAAATAGGATACAAGTTAAAAGATGCCACAAATATAGGGTACAATTGTAAATTCCTCATAGTTTGACACCCACGATATTTATGAAAAAAAAACGATTTTTGAAACTTATGAATTTAAACATATCAATTTCCTCTTTGCTCCACGTTGAAATTAGAAGACGAGCTATTATCTATTCCATTAATTGGCACAAAGCCAAGATTTTATTATACTAGTTGCTTACTTAAATTGTCGTTTAACGTTGTCTGTTTATTTCGGGTGAATCTAGGTAGCCTTTTTCATATGGCCGTACCTTTTTACAACTACGAAATTGATTCACTTCCAAGATACTTAAAGTATATGTTATTGGGATTTGGGGCAATACTATGATTCTATATGTTGACTTTCTCTCTCTTTCTCTTCTTAACATTTGTTTCCATAGACAAATGCATCCTCAAAGTTTCCGAAGAAAGGAATTGCTTCTTATCGAGGCCATCCAAAATGAAAGAAATGCTAAACCCTAAAGAGTGATCTTGCGGCTGATAAATTTTGCAAAGCAACTTCAGACTTTGGATTTTGCATCCAATATGTTCAAATTCCTTTTGCCTTGAATCCTTCGACTTACAAATATGGTACAATGATTCATTTTCCTATACTGGACCCTCCCCCTGCCCCTATTCTATTCCACACAAGGACAGGACATATATAGCCAAACATTAAAAAAGGCCATAACAATATGCTCGCGTGCAAAGCTCCCTGGAAAGAGCTCTCAATTTCATTGCTTTTGTGCACCTTCTTTTCCTACACTTTTGCTTACACTTTCACCATTACTAACAACTGCCCTTTTACAATATGGCCTGGTACACTGTCTGGCGCGGGAACCCCTCCACTTCCCGCGACTGGCTTTCGATTAGATGCTGGCCAAAGCATCACAATTCCAAGTGTACCAGGTTGGTCAGGTCGAATTTGGGCAAGAACTGGCTGCACTTTTGATGCATCAGGAATTGGTTCATGTCAAACAGGTGATTGTGGTGGAAAGCTCGAGTGTAGCGGTCTTGGCGCCACGCCACCTGCCTCTCTCTTTGAGATAACTCTGGGCGTTGGAGACAACAAAGACTTCTATGATGTGAGCATTGTGGACGGATATAATCTGCCAATGGTTGCACTGCCCCAAGGAGTCAATGGAGGATGCAATGCCACTGGTTGTCTGTCAAATCTTAACATAGGTATGTTCTCAAATTAGCTGATGCTTGAATTAGTTTAAGGACTCTGCCTATGTCACAGAGAATACTAGTCTCAAGTTGGTTTAAAAGATAAGAGTTGCAGTATGTTCACAGCAAAATGCCAAATTAGCCTATGGAAATATAATCCGACCAACTGTCCTAATTTGGGCGAGTTAGACTAGGCATATATTCGTTAGCGGGTCAATTCAGGCATAACCCACCTTAGTCTATCTTAAAGCTTGGGCCAATTTGGGAACTTGTGTCGCGCAAATTAACACATAAGAAAACTTATGCAAACACAGAAAAATAGTACTTAACTCATGATAATAAAATTAAAAAAAAAAAGGCTAGTATTATTTGATTTGGTGATTAAACAAAGTATAAAAGAACAACTAAACAAATGAAAAATGATTTTGAGTTGGATGGGTTGAATAATGTATCATTATTTAGTCCAAATTGACCGGTACATCTTGATCCAAGGTTCATCCTGAATTTGTTAATTGATTCAACCCGTTTTAACTCTTTGAGACTTAGCTCATCCTGCCCATTTGACCCTCGTTCACAACCAGAAATACAGTAACTCGGCTATCTGAATCATATTCTATAATTGAGCCTAACTATTTTAGGAATAAAGTGTTACAAGATTGAGTTATCTTAGAAGCATTTAAACATAATTAAGAAATAACAATCCATTTGTAAAATGGAACAGGTTGTCCAAAAGAACTTCAGGTGGTGGGTGGAGATGGAGAAGGGAATGTGATCGGTTGCAAGAGTGCATGTGAGGCGTTTGGTTTAGACCAGTATTGCTGTGCAGGACAGTTTGCAAATCCAACATCTTGCCGGCCATCTTTCTATTCGAGCATCTTTAAGAATGCTTGTCCCAGGGCTTATAGCTACGCATTTGATGATGGCACCAGCACTTTCACCTGCAAGGCTTATGACTATGCAATCATCTTTTGTCCCATGAATGGGTACGTAATATCTCATAAAAACTTTTATAATGTTATCAATGACAAATAACTATTCTCATGTTATGTAAGTATTATTTCCCGCCTTGTTTTACAGTAATAGTGAATTTGATTTGAAACAGGGTAAAGAGACCAAATGAAGCATCAACAGTTCCGGCTATTGAAGTGAGTAGAAGGGGAAAGTTTGCAGGGGTGGCTTCGTCTTCCAACATTCTCCTTCCGTTTCCAACGCTGATTCTGCTGCTAATTTCCAGCTTATATCTCTAAGCATCAATCAGAATTGCGCAACTGTTCAGCAGAAGAAGAGGACACATTCAGTATTAATGAATTGGATGCATGTTAGAGAGCAGAGGAATGGTACCTCAAGGAAAAGCTGGGCATCCGTTTGATAATTTAGAGCCAAACAATACTAGGTTCTGAAAAACATAACTAGTTTCTTGCTTGGACAAGTTAGCATTATTTTAGTAAGAAGTTTTACATTGAACATTACAAATAAAGAGAGGTTGATCAAGTGTGGTACTTGGTTAAACTCAACCAAGAAGCATTTAAATTCAGCAGTAATTCTCACAAGTGAAAAGAAAAAGCAAGTAATATCCATCACAAGTGTACATTTGCTCTCACAAGCAAATAAGATTGTCTATGTCAATCTTCCAGCCCGATCTTTTTTGGTTTTTTTTCTTTGAACACTTGAGTTTCCTGTTTTACCTTTAATTTCCTGCCTGTTCTGCCTTCTTTTGTTACACCACCTGCATAACAAGCTTGAATCTTCAACAAGTGATGTTATTAAACTATTATTCATTTACTCTCAGAAGAATCTCCAACTATCTTCGAGAAACGCACCTCTAAACCTAGCAAGTTTAATGGTAGTTTACAAACAATATAATTTATCAGTATACTAAGCATTCACCAGAAAATTGAAGTAATTAACTGCTGGTGATAAACAAAAGGAACAGAATATATTACTGATGATCTATTAGCCTTCGGTTAGATTTTGTTGTTTCTCAATCTAGCTAGTAACCTTTGGCAGCTGCTGTAGGCAAATTTTCGGCTTCCCCTCCTGAATCAAAGAGAGAAACAGAACAATTTTATTGAAGTATAAATATCTTAATCGCCAAGGCAAATTAATTACGGCAAAAACAGTTGTCAAATAAGTGATGTAGAAAAGCAGGTATCTCAAATTGAATCTTGACCTTCAAACATGGTTTCAGCTTTAGGCAGGTAGATATTACATTACTACTGCAGGGTGCGCACGGAGGGAAAGTAAATTGTCCTAATCTAAGGCTAGAAACTTTCTTCAAAGGCGCAACCATTTTTGTCTTTTAAAAGAGTACTAATTATAAGTAATAAGCATGCTCATTTGTGGGCTACTTTCAG
>AWOL01S0014683.1:0-49872 GCA_000715115.1 Nicotiana otophora
CGGTCAAATACCACATATAACCCGTGTACCCACTCATCACCTTGCGTACACGGCTTTCACATAACACAAATGCACAATCAATCCCAAATCCTAAGGAATAGTTCCCCCATACAAAGTTAGGCAAGACACATATCTCAACTAGGCCAACTCAACCGTCGAAAATAGCTTTTCCCTTAAAACTCGCCTCCACACGGCTCAAATCTAATCAAAAGTGACTTAATAACATCAAACAATGCAAGGGAACACAATTACAGTAGATACAACTTTGATCTTTACAAAATTCCAAAAAAAACAACCCTAGGGCCCACCCGATCAAAACCCAGGTCCAAGAGTCGATATATGTGATTAGTTTTCAAATCCAAGTCCGAATCGACTCTCAAAACTCAAATTCTCATTTATCAAAATCTTGATTTTTTTTTCAAATTTTTCCTCTTTGATTCACATTAATTTGATGTTAAATCTAAGATACAATCATGAAATATAGTTGAAAATTGATTAAAATCACTTACCCAATATTTGTAGATGAAAATCCCTCTCCAAATCGCCTCCTACTGATTCTAGGGTTCTAAAATATGAGATATAAGACTAAATACCGACTTTCTATCCCTTCTGTCCAGTTGTAATTGTCGCAATTGCAACATGGGTTCGCAATTGCGGCACCGACAATCTTAGGGAAAATCTCGCAAATGCGAAAATGGGTTCACCAATGCAAACCCTGTTCCCTTCGCGAAAGCGACACAGTTGTCGAAAATGTGAACCTATCCCATCCCAAGTCAACTTTGCAATTGCGATACTTGTGATCCCCTGCTAAGGTCGCAATTGTGAGGTGTTTGCAAATGCTATACCAGAGGCATCAGCACACCGAATTTCCTATTTTCACTCCAAAATATTCTGAAACTCATCCGAGCCCTCGGGGCTCCAAACCAAACATCTACACAAGTTTAAAAATATCATATGAACTCGCTCGCGCGACCAAAACACAAAAATTGCATCTAGAACTACGAATCAGACACCAAAGCGCATGAATTTCAAAGTAAAGTTCAAGAACCTCTAGAATTGCAACTAAATATCTGAATTCTATTAAATCAACTCCAAACAATACCAAATTTTGCAGACAAGTTCTAAATAACATAACAGATCTATTCTAAGTCCCAAACCAAATTACGAACCTGATAGCCAAAAGTCAACCTACGGTCAAACTTCTAAACCTTAAATTGCCAATTTTCGGCAAAACAACATAAATCAACCTACGGACCTGTGAATTCGAATCTGGGTATACGCCCAAGTCCAAAATCATGATACGAAGCTATCGGAGCCATCAAAATACTGTTTCGGGGTCATTTACAGAAAAGTCAAATATTGGTCAACATGATCAACTTAGGCTTCTAAGCCAAGAGCCAAAGGGTCTAAATCAACCCGAAATCTTCTCGGAAACGGGGCGCAATTACATAAAATGATTGGTCAGGTCATTGCATTCTCCCTTTCTTAAAACAAATGTTCATCCTCAAACGTGCATACTGAAGTGATGAAAATGTGAGGATAACGACTCCGTATGTTGTGCTCGGTCTCCCAGGTCGCCTCCTCGACTGGATGACCCCTCCATTGAACCTTCACTGAAGCAATGTTCTTTGAACTCAACTTTCGGATTTGTCTGTCCAAGATATCCATCTGCTCTTCAACATAAGTCAAATCCTTTTCCAATTGGATTGAGCTGAAATCTAAAACATAGGACAGATCGCCATAATACTTTTGGATCCTGGAAACATGGAACAACGGATAAACTACAAATAAGCTAGGTGGAAATGCAAGATTGTAAACCACCTCACCAACTCTTTCAACAATCTCAAAAGGACCGATAAACCTAGGGCTCAATTTGCCCTTCTTGTTGAACCTCATCACACCCATCATAGGTGAAACTCGAAGAAATATTCGCTCTCCAACCATAAATGCTACATCATGAACCTTCCAATCATCATAACTCTTATGTCTAGATCGGGTTGTACGAAGCCGATCCTAAATCAACTTGACTTTCTCCAAGGCATCTCGAACCAAATCTGTGCCCAACAATCTAGCCTCTCCTATCTCAAACCAACCAACTGGAGAACGGCACCGTCTCCCATAAAGGGCCTCATAAGGAGCCATCTGAATACTCGATTGATAGTTGTTGTTGTAGGCAAACTCTGCAAGCGGCAAGAACTGATCCCAAGAACCCCGAAATCCATAACACAAGCACAAAGCATATCCTCTAATATCTGAATGGTGCACTCGGACTGCCCTTTTGTCTAGGGTTAAATGCTATACCCAACTCAACTCGTGTGCTTAACTCACGCTGCATAGCTCTCCAGAAACGTGATGTGAACTGCATTCCTTGATCGAAGATAATGGATACCAGCACATCGTGGAGATGAACAATCTCATATATATAGATCTTAGTTAGCTGCTCAGCAGAATAGGTTGTCACCACCAGAATAAAATGAGCCGACTTGGTCAACCTGTCCACATTCACCCAAACTGCATCATATTTCTTCAAAGTCTATGGGAGCCCAACAACGAAATACATGCTAACATGCTCCCATTTCCACTCAAGAATCTCAAATATCTGAAGCAAATCACCTGGCCTCTAATGCTCATACTTCTCTTGCTAACAATTTAGGTACCGAGCCATATACTCCATTATATCTTTCTTTATTCTCCTCCACCAATAGTGTTGCCTCAAATCTTGATACATCTTAGTGGAACCCGTATTAATGGAGTACCGCGAACTGTAGGCCTTCTGAAGGATCAACTCAAGTAACCCATATATATTGGGCACAGATAACCGGCCCTGCATCCGCAACACACCGTCATCTCCGATAGAAACCTCCTTGGCATCGCCGTACTGTAGCGTGTCCTTAAGGACAAGAAAATGGGGATCATCATACTGACACTCTCTGATGCGATCTCGTAAGGAAGACCGAGAAACCACGTAAGCAAGAATCCAACTAGGCTCTGAAACATCCAATCTAACAAAGTTGGCCAATGCCTGAAAATCCATGGCTAGCGGCATCTCTGATGCCGATAGATATTCCAAACTACCCAAACTCTCTAACTTTCTGGTCAAGGCATCGGCCACCACGTTGGCCTTCCTTAGATGATATTGAATAGTGATATCATAGTCTTTAAGAAACTCTAACCATCTCCACTACTGCAAATTAAGATCTTTCTATTTGAACAAATACTAGAGACTCCGGTGGTCGGTATAGACCTCATAAGGGACATCGTACAAATAATGCCGCCAAATCTTTAATGCATGAACAATATCTTCCAATTCTAAGTCGTGGACAAGATAATTCTTCTCATGTACCTTCAGCTACCAAGTCGCGTAGGCATTTACCCTACTATCTTGCATCAACACCACATCAAGTCTAACACGCGACGTATCACAATACACAATGTAAGACCCTGAACCCGTAGGCAACACTAACATTGGGGTTGTAGTCAAGGCAGTCTTGAGCTCTTGAAAGCTCGCCTCACACTCCTTGGACCATATGAAAGGAGCACCCTTCTAGGTCAATCTGGTCCTATGTTCATGAATTGATGAGAAACCCTCTACAAAACGGCGATAATACCCGGCCAAACCAAAAAAACTATGGATCTTAGTAGCCGAAGATGGTCTGGGCAAACTCTAAACTACTTCAATCTTCTTTGGATCTACCTTGATCCCCACACTCGATACCACATGACCCAAAAACATCACCGAATCAAGCCAGAATTCACACTTTGAAATGTTTGCATATAACTTCTTTTATTTCAAGGTCTGGAGCACGATCCTCAAATACTGCTCATGATCCTCTCGGCTGCGGGAGTACACCAAGATGTTGTCAATAAACACAATGACGAATGAATCAAGATATGGCTGAAATACACTGTTCATCAGGTGCATAAATGTTGTCGGGGCATTGGTCAGCCCAAATGACATCACAAGAAACTCGCAGTGACCATACCGAGTCTTGAAGGCAGTCTTCGGGATATCCAAATCTCGTATCTTCAGCTGATGATACCTGACCTAAAATGAATCTTTGAGAACACTCTAGCACCCTGTAGCTGGTCAAATAAGTCATCAATGTGCAGTAAACGATACATGTTCTTTACTGTAACCTTATTTAACTACCGATAATCAATAAACATGCGCATAGAACCATCCTTCTTCTTCAAAAACAGAACCAGAGCACCCCACAATGAAACAATTGGCTGAATGAAACCTTTGTCAAGCAACTATTGCAACTGCTCCTTCAGCTCTGCTGGTGCCATACGGTATGGTGGAATAGAAATGGGCTGAGTGTCCGGCAACAAGTCAGTACCAAAATCGATATCTCTATCGGGCAGGATGCCCGAATGATCTGCTAGCAATACATCTGGGAAGTCTCTCACTACCAAAATTGACTCAACGACAGGAGTATCAACATTGACATTTTTGAATAAGGATATATATGCATCACAACCCTTCTCAACAATTTTCTGAGCCTTTAGAAAGGACACAACCTTGCTAGGAACTTAATCAAATATACCCCTCCACTCTAACTGCGGCAAACCTAGCATAGCTAGTGTCACAGTCTTGGCGCGACAATCCAGAATAGCATGATAGGGAGACAACCAGTCCATGCCCAAGATAACATCCAAGTATACCATAATTAGCAACAATTGATCAAATATGGTCTCAAAACCACCAATATCAACTAAACACAGCCAATATACACGGTCTACAATAATAGAATCTCCCACAGGCGTGAATACATATAAAGGAGAACTCAAAAAATCATGAGATATATCCAAATACAGAGCAAAGTAAGATGACACATATGAATAAGTAGATCCCAAATCAAATAAGACTAATGCATCCATATGACAAATCAGAACCATACCTGTGATGACTGCGTCTGATGCGATTTCCCCTGTCCTACCCAAAAAAGTATAGAATTTTGCTTGGACTCCCTCTCTAGGGAAGCCTCTACCTGTCTGACCCTCACCTTTAGCTGGTTGTGCAGTAACTGTAGCAACAACCATGACCTATGAAGTCTTCGGACCTAGTGAAATCCGTGCATCCTGAGTAATCTGTGGAGGTGAACCCCTCCTAAGTCTGGGGCGGTCCCTCACCATATGATGGGTATTACCATACTCAAAGCAAGCACTCGGTGGGCATGGATACTGAAACTGGCCCTGGCCTAGTCATCTAGAGTGACCACTGAAGGCACATCATGCAGGAGGTGCACTAGAAAGTGGCCGAGCAAAGTGTTGAACTTGACACTTCGGAGTAACCGGAGTACCACTAGAAGCTGGAAGTACTAAAAGAACTGGACGGCTCACATAGCCCCTACCATGACGGGTTGTAGATGCAGCATGGCCCCTACTAAATCCTTCAGTACCTAGAGGCCTTTTGGCCTCCCAGTCCTCTCTCTCTTATGTCCCCCATATACCCTGCAACCTCTGTGCGATCTCTACCATCTACCAATAAAGGGTATCTGTCTCCAACTCCCAAGCCATGCTGAATCTAATACCATAGTTGAGCCCTGCCTAAGCTAGAGTACCGAACATGCTCAAGAACTATGTTAGGGTCTCCTGAAGTGCAGTTGTAATAACAGGCACCTCGGGTGCCTGCCCTCCAACTGGAGTTACCGGTGGCTCCTTAGTTGCAGCTGGGGCAAGTGCTCTAGCTGCACCACGTGCCCCTCATTAGTGTCACAACCCAAAATCCCTAACCATTGTGATTGCGCCTAACACACCGGCAAGGCAAGCCGAAACATGATTACAAAGGCAAACTAAATAATGGAACTTATAGAAATAGCATAAGTCTGAAATCTCAATACAATAAAACTGTTAATACAAGGCAAATCTCCCCAAAACTGGTAAGGACAGAGTCATGAGCTCTACAACGGAATACGAGTATGAAACTAAATAATAATAACACTGTCTGAACTGTAACAACAATATGAAAGGAAAAGACAAGTCAAAACTGCGACCAAGGATGCAGCTCTACCTCGCCTCTAACAGATAGTCTAACAAGCAAGCCTACTGTTGATAACTGGTCCCCACACCTGGATCTGCACAATTAAGTGTAGAGGATAGTATGAGTACAACCAACCCAATGTACTCAATAAGTATCGTAACTAAACACGGTGACGTAAAAGAAGCACAAATTATTAAATGAGTCAAGCTATCACATGTGCAGTTTCATCTTTTAAACACGTACAGAACAATAATGGAATCAAATCATAAACTCAGTAAGAAAACATCCGTGTGTGTATGTGTACAATTTCTCAAATACCCCGATCAGTCAATACTCAACATATAGAGATGATATGCAGTTGAATCAGATGAATGATCAAGGAGACTGTAGGTAAATATGAAATGCAAAATCTAACCTAAACACTTGCCAGATTTCCTCAACTTTTCCATATCTGTACAAACCACTGATTAGTTTTCCTTAATAACTGCATGTACACCATCAAGAGAGAAACATGAGAGGGTGATCCTAGTCCACACGTAAGCACGACCAATTCAACGTACCACCAACCCGACGTGGTTACATGATCAATATCATAAACCGCCCGACGTGGTCATATGTATAACAGTACTATCCATCTGGCGTGGTCACAGGCAAAACAACACAATTCTCCCGGTATGGTCACAAGCACAACAACACAATTCGACCGGCATAATCATAGAAAGTCAGTCCAATCATATCATACAAGAGCAAATGAACAAGTATACATGTATATAATAAATGAATAATAAATCTCATGCTCTTGGACTGGTATAGACGACATGCTAAAGTGTAGGCATGTACAAAGTGTACTATCATAGGTCAAACTGACAATTTCATCAGAGAATAATATTTATCACTCCAGTTAGGGATTAAACCCCTATGCAGCCTCAAACATGGCTCAAATAGTTCACAACAAGGTCACAAATGTGTGAAGCATCATAGCTTAAGGTTTAACAGTCAATTATAGACTTATTATAGTATAAGCACAACCGAACATGAACAAATACCCCCGATGTCAGCACATGGGCTCAAACCCATACATGTGTGCACCCAATAGCACGTGGATATCACAATAATTCAGGTAACTATCACCACAACCAAGTTTAGATAAGATATTTACCTAAAGAATATCAAATCATTCCGCTAGCAAGCCCTTCCCAAGTGTACTAATCTTCGGGAGGCTCAAATCTAGCCAAACATAACTTAATACTATCAATAAAAGCTATTGGAATTGATCCCAAATGATAAAGTTAATATCTTTAACCAAGCTCAAAAAGTCAACAAAAAATGTCAACCCCGGACTCACACCTCAGAACACGACCAAACATACAAAATACAAACACCCATTCAATAACGAGTCCAACCATACCAAAATTATCCAATTCCGACTCTGAATCGATGTTCAAAACTCAAATTATCACTTTAGAAAAGTTTAGACAAAACCCCCAATTTCTCTTGTTAATTCCCATGTTTTGATGTTAAATCTAGTGATGGATCCATGTAAAATCTCATAGATATACATTAGAATCACTTACCCCAAGCTTGTAGATGAATGTCTAGATTGAAACCCTTCAAACTCGAGCTCCCAAGTTTCTAAAGTGGTGAAGAATGAAATTAAAGTCCAAAAATCCCGTTTATATCGTATGAGATCTGATCTCCCATAGTGTTGACCTCACTTTTTTTGTGTGGTCCGCATTTCTAAGTTCTGCGGCCGCGATCCAAATTGTGCGGCCGCACTTTGGTAGTAACTACACTACCAGTCTTCAATAAATTAACCATAACTTTTTGTACAAATATCCAAATGACAAACGGTTTGATTTTCTGAAAACTAGACTCAAATGCTATAACTTTTGTTTTTGGATCATCCCCTAATTCTTCATAGATTGAGAGATATGAGCTTCCAAAATCAAACCAAAAAATCTGCAGATTTCCCCTGTTGCGGCACCCGGGATGATACAAACGGCAATATGATAGTCTTTTAACAGCTCAAACCATATACGCTGCCTCAAATTTAGATCATTTTGCTTGGACAAGTGATGTATACTCCGATGATATGTAAATACCTCAAAAGACATACTATAGAAATAATGCTTCCAAATCTTCAATACATGGATAATGGTTGCCAACTCTAAATCATGGATGTGGTAGTTCTTCTCATGGGGCTTTAACTAGCATGAAACATAAGCAATCACTCTACCGTCCTGCATCAAGACACACCTAATACCAATCTAAGAAGCATCACAATACACTGTATAAGAACCCGATGCTGATGGTAAAACTAGAACTTGAGCTATGATCAAGGCAGTCTTGAGCTTCTGAAAGCTTTACTCAACCTCATCAAACCACCTGAATGGGGCACCCTTTTGGGTCAACATAGTCAGAGGTGCTGCAATGGATGAGAAACCCTCCATGAAGTGGCGATAATATCCGGCCAAGACAAGAAAACTCTGAATCTCAGTACCTAAAGATAGTCTGGGCTAACTCTGAACCGCCTCAATCTTCTTCGGATATACGTTGATCCCCTCACTGGACACCACGTGCCCGAAGAATGCCACATAATCGAGCCAAAACTCAACGTCTGTAGTACAATCCTCAAATGTTGCGCATGCTCCTCCTGGCTATGAGAGTACACCAGTATATTATCAATAAATACTATGACAAACGAATCAAGGTATGGATGGAATATACTATCATATGCATAATGTTCCTAGGGCATTAGTCAGCCGAAAAACATCACAAGAAACTCATAGTGACCATAACGGGTCCTGAATGATGTCTTCAAAATATCAGAGTCTCAAATCTTCAACTGGTGATACGAGACCTCAAATGAATCTTAGAGAACACTCTAGCTCCATGAAGCAGGTCAAATAAGTCATCAATGCGAGGCAAATGATACTTGTTTTTAATTGTAGCTTTTTTCAACTGTCTATAATCAATGCACATCTGCATAGTACCATCATTCTTCTTCACAAACAGAACCGATGCACCCCAAGGTGACATACTAGGCCTAATGAAACCCTTATCAAGAGGCTTCTGCAGTTTCCCTTTTAATTCCTTCAACTTTGCTGGTGCCATACGATATGAAGGAATAAAAATGAGATTGTGCCTGGTACCAAATCAATATTAAAATCAATATCCCTATCGGGTGGCATGCCCGACAGGTTTGCAGGAAACACATCTGAAAGGTCTCGCACTACCGGAACAGAAACAATGTTAGGATTATCAGCACCAACATCCCTCACAAAAGCTAAATATGCCAAACACCCCTTTCCAACCATCCATTGGGCCTTCGGTTATGAAATCACCCTACTAGAAACATAGTCCAAAGAACCTCTCCACTCAATCTAAGGGCATCGCCAACTTCACGGTATTTGTGTGATAATCTAGAATAGCATGACATGAGGACAACCAATCCATGCCTAGAATCACGCAAAAATCAAGCATACTAAGTAATAAGAGATCCTCTCATCTGCAATACCCAATAGTCACCATACACGACCGATACACATGGTCCATAATAATAGATTTGCCCACCAGCGTAGATACATGAACAGGCGTGACTAAGGACTCATGGGTCATATCAAAGTAATGAGCAAAATACGATTGCACATATGAATTAGTGGAACCAGGGTCAAATAATATGAAAGCATCTCTATGGCATATTGAGACAATATATGTTATCATTGCGTCTGAAGCAACATCCTCTAACCTGGCAGGAAAAGCATAGCATCGAGCCTGACCGCCACCTGATCGGCCTTTCCCTATAAGGCGACCTCTAGCTGCCTGAGCCCCACTCCAAGCTCGATGAGTGGGTGGTGAAGTAACTGGTGGTGGAATCATAGGCTAGGACCTCTGCTGTGGAGCCCTACTCAATCGTTTGGGGCAATCTCTCTTGAGATGACTCAAATCCCCGCACTCAGAGAAACCCCTCCTGATGGGATACTGACCACGATAACCTAAGGAACTGTATGTAGAAACCTGGGAAGACGAAACATGGTAAGAACTCTGTGCTGGTAATGCACTGAATGATGATTGACCCGAACGAGCACTGTAGGAACCATGGCTAACTGATGCACCACAATAAACCGGACGAGCCATGTGAGCGGGCCTATAAGGACAACCCCTGTTGTGATGGGACTGTGCTCCAGAAGAAACATCGCTGAAACTACCCAAACCTGCTCTATGCGCCTAGCAATCTATACCACCTCGTCGAACCTAGCATCTGATGCAATCTCCTGAGTAATGATGAAACATAGTCCATAGTTGAGGCCATCAATGAACCTCCTGATCCTCTCCCTCTCAGTGGGAACTAACCATATCACGTGACGAGCCAACTCTAAAAATCTCATCTCATACCGGGTCACTGACATACCCTCCTGGAGTAGCCGCTCAAACTGCCTATGCAACTCCTCCCTGCGAGTCTGTGGAACAAACTTTTCTAAGAAGTGAACTGAGAACTCATGCCACGTAAGTGGTGCAGCGCCGACTGGCCTACTAAACTCATTGGCCTCCCACCATCTGAAGGTTCTTGATACCCAATTTTGCCCTAATATTTTTATAAATATCCTATATACTTTCAAAATATCATTCCAGCGTCATCATCAATTTACAAGGGTCATATAACTACTTTTTATAATTTTTAAGGCTTTAAAATTGATTTTCTTGCATTTAAATTATTCAAATATTTATTAATTACTCCTTCAAATTATTTTTTGATGACTTAATCATCCACATTTATTGTTTACACCTACATATATGCTTTATAATATTTTACTTTATTTTATATAATTACATTTGTATTTTTGAACTATTTACGTATTTTTTGTTATAATAGCCTATACTTTACAATTAATTGCATTTATCATTTTATTCAGGGTCAAAATAATTTTTATATTTTTATAATCTTTAACTACTATTTTAAAATATTAAGTTTCATATACAGTAATTTTATATTTATTTAGTTATTTCATTAAATTATTTTTTCCTAATTATTTTTTTTTTAAATATGGCCCAAAACAGGCCAAAATTTCGGACCCAAATCCCTAGCCCAATTCCTCAGTAGCCTAGCCAAATGACCCACTACCTTTGACTAGCCCAGTCTCCTATTTAATCTTGTCCGTTGATATCAAATGATCAACAACCCATAATAAATCCCCCATTCTCCTTATATCACTAAATTCAAACCCTAAAGATCCATTCTCCTAAGCCGCCGCCCCTAAATCCTCTCTACTCTCTCTTTTTCTCTGAGAAACCTTAATTGTCGCTGCTTTGTTCCTCTCCGATTCCAACATAGAGATGGAATTTGCCTATGATATACTTACCTTATTAATCTTCTCTCATCATTGGTCACCCATTTATGGTGTTACTTAGGTACTTGCCTAAGTTTGGCAAGTATCACTTCCGAGATCAGACTGGAATAACTCGAATCTTTGATTTTGGGCATTATTCCGTCTATATACGCTCAACGACGAGCGATTGGCACTCTTGGATTGATTTTCGTATGATTGAACCTTAATTAGGGATTAAGACTCTCCATCTCCTTTACTGATTTTTATTTGCATGTGATATTTTCTTTCCTTATTGGCGCTTAATATATTGTTTTCCATGTTAGTTCTTTTAATTTTTACCACTATATAAACCCCCTTCCACGCTTCTCCTAAAGGACTTAACGATTACAGCAAGAACAACTACCACTTGACTATTGTTATCACTATCACTCTCTCACTCAGTCACTCACTTTATTATGAAATTCTTGATTCTTGGCCGGCTGAAAGACAAGCCATCGGAGTTTGTTCTACAGTTTTCCCAGTGCGAGTATTGCACGGGGCTCATTTGAAGCCCTTGTGAACTTTAACACATTGGGTTCTGGGTTCTGGTGCTCTTTTCTACTATTGATTATGGGAGTGTTGCTGAAACTATTCCTCTTGTTTACTTGTTCATTAATCTGTAACTGGTAAGTACCTATGACCCTTGCAATTTCATTCTCTTTTTGTTTGAGTTCCTGCTCTGTATATCTATGTCCCTGAGACTTTTGTGAATCAACATGCTATTATCTGCTTTGAAGTTATTCTTGAGGATCTATACCTTTCTAGTAATCGAACTTGCCTATTTTTTTACCTTGATTCTATTTTCTTAAGCCCATTTGCCCTAATGTGTGTGTTTGAATGATTATTGTCATTACTTATTCTGAGTTTAGCTCTTTGCCTTGTTATGTATTTTTTTGATAAGTCAATTCATGCCCAGAATGTGTTCTAATTCTTGTTGAGTCATTCATGTGCAACTTAATACTTTCCTAGAGTTAATTTCTGATCGCGATATTAGCCCAAACATGCTTTCCCTGCTACTTATAAATTTTAATGTGTGTTCCCTGCCTTATTTAATCTGGTGTTCTTTAATACTGCCTAAGAATTCTAGGATGAAATTTAATATCTGGCCTCTTCTCTTATATGTGGTTAAGCCCTAGTGCAGGCCAGTCCTATTAACCTTGATTTGACATATTCTTGTCTATTATGAGTTCAGGTGCTATTTAAAGCTTTGTGTATGATTGATAATGTTTAAATTTCTCATGCCCAGTTGAGTGAATTATTACAGACCATGTTCATCAACCTTTTTGTTATGATCATACTGCACTAGACCCTTATGCTAGAAATTTCCATGTGAAAAACGCTATTTTACTTGCTTCTGTTTGTGATTCTGCAAGATTCTTCTGTTAAAATTTTATTTAAGTTGATCTTAGATCATATTATATTCTACAACTCTACTTGGGATTGTTTGTTAGCTTGTGATGTTCCACCCTGTCTTTTTGAACTTATAGCTTATAACTCCGTGTGATCTCATCTATCTGCTCTGGTTTAACTACTGTTAGTTGCAGTCCTAAGAACTAAGTGTGTGGACTACAAGTTGTTTGATGAATTTTATGTACACTTTGTTACTCATATATGTAAGTTTGGTATTGTTGGGTAAGTTAGTCCCCCATTCAGACTTGGTATGGGTATGTGTCTAAGTTCGAGTCATGCAACTGATACACTCTAATGTCCTGAGGTGTACCAAGACCTGGGTTTGCTATTTTTTGTGAAGAATGAGATTACTCAAGACCTCAAAGTTGCTGGGTTATTCCTCTTTGGGCCTATACTCATTTTAGATTGTAATATTTGAGCATGTATTCTTTATTTTGGGCCTGTAATGATTTGTAAACAAATAATTAGGGAGTTAGTGAAATTGGGGGAAACAGGTATACTCTGTTCTTGCATAAAAGGGGTAGAAAACATACCTATAGGGTCTAAATGCCTTACTTTCTATCTCGTTGTCATGCCCTATTTCTGTATACTGATAGAAAGCATACCCATAAGAATCTAAGTGCTTCACTTGTTCACATGTCCATCTCTATGCGCTATTAGATAACATGCTTATACGAATCAAATGTCAATAATTATTTGCTCAATGTGTGTGATTCCAGTATGATAGCATGCCTATAGGGTCATAAGTTTGGGTTTATGCCGGGGCGTTCAACTACAGAAGCCATCCACCTTGTTAGGAGATTAATGGAGCAATATAGGGAGAGGAATAAGGATTTGCATATGATGTTCATCGACTTAGAGAAGGCGTACGATAAAGTTCCGAGGGAGGTTTTGTGGAGATGTTTGGAGGCTAGAAGTGTACCTATTGCCTACGTTAGGTTTATTAAGGACATGTATGATGGAGTAAAGACCCGAGTGAGGACGGTGGGTGGGGACTCGGACCATTTTTCGGTTATGATAGGGTTGCATCAGGGGTCGGCACTCATCCCTTTTTTGTTTGCTCTGGTGATGGACGTATTGATGTACCACATCCAAGGGGAGGTGCCATGGTACATGCTATTTGTAGATGATATTGTATTGATTGACGAGATACAAGATAATGTGAATGTGCAATTAGAGGTATGGAGGCAGACCCTGGAATCTAAAGGTTTCAAGTTGAGCAGGACCAAGACAGAAAACTTGGAGTGTAAGTTTAGTTGCGAGATTCAAGGAGGGAAAGGGGAAGTGATGCTGGACTCGCATGTCATCCTTAGGAAATGGAGTTTTAAGTACCTTTGGTCGATTATTCAGGGGGATGGGGAGAATGATGAAGATGTCACATATCGTATTAGGGCGGTATAGATGAAATGGAGACTCGCTTTCGGCGTTTTGCATGGCAAGAAGGTGCCACCGAAAATTAAGAGTAAGTTCTACAGAGTGGTGATCAGACCAATGATGTTGTATGAGGTTGAGTGTTGGCCAATCAAGATTGCTCATGTCCAAAAGATTAAGGTAGTAGAGATGAGGATGTTGAGATATATGTGCGGGCACACCAAGTTAGATTAGATCATAAATGAGGTTATTCGCAACAAGGTGGGTGTGGCCCATATTGAGGACAATATGCGGGAAGCGCGATTTAGGTGGTTTGGTCACGTGAGGAGGAGGAGCACAGATGCCCCAGTGGGGAGGTGTGAGAGGTTGACATTGGAGGGCCTACGGAGAGGTAGAGGTATGTCAAAGAAGAGGTGGAATAGGCGATTAGGCAAGACATGGCACAGCTTCAGCTGACCGAGGATATGACCCTTGATAGGAAGGTATGGGGGTAGAGGATTAGGGTAGTAAAGTAGGTAGTCTAGAGTATTCATAACAGTAGTATTGGCATGCAGTCTCGCTTTCTATTGGTAGTAGGTTCCTATTATTTTCTTTCATTGTTGATCACCTTACTATATTATTATTTTTATTTTTCTTTTATATGGCTTTTTGATACTGTCCTTTCTTGTCTATAGTTTCATTAATGTGGTGCTTATGCTTTCCTGAGCTAAGGGTCTATTGAAAATAATCTCCTTATCCTCACAAGGTAGGGGTAAGGTCTGCGTACACACTACCCTATCCAGACCCTACGGTATGGGATAATACTGGGTATGTTGTTGTTATTCTGGAAGTTGAGGTTTGGTATCTTGGCATCATATTTGACGTTAAATATATTCCCCGCATTATTTATTACTCGATTTCATATTATCATTGTTACATGGTGAGGACGAGAGTAAAAGCACGAAGGGTGATGTCATGCCAGTTATCTCATTTATTTATTATTACATGGTGAGAAATAGAGTAAAAGTACGAAGGGTGATGCCGTGCTATTTATCTTATTTATTCATTATTACATGGTAAGGATGAGAGTAAAAGCACGAAGGGTGATGCCATGCCATTTTCATATCATTGGTTTAACTGATTTACTGGTTGGTGATTTACTTGGTTACTTCATGATTTTATACCTGTCCTAGTTGTTATAATATTTTCCCCTTCTTGCATGTCCCCTCCCAGTTTGTACGTTACCATTCTCTGTTATTATTGGTTGTTTATATAAACTTGTACATTTTTATTTACGTAGGTGTCCTATCATAACCTCGTCACTACCTCATCGAGGTTATGCTCAACACTTACGGAGTATATTGGGCCGGTTGTACTCATACTACACTTTTGAATTTCTTGTGCAGATACTGGTATTGATCCCCGCAGTGTGTGAGGTGCATTCGCTTGGATCACTTCTTATGGAAACTTGAGGTAGATCTGTTGGCAATCCGCAGACCTTGAAGTCTCCTTCCTTTTCCCACTTTTACTGTTCATTTCCTTCGAAGCAGTTGTATTTACTTCAAACTTTATTTGTAGACTTCTAGTTGCTCGTGTACCCGTGACTCTGGATTTCTAGGAGTAGATATTATCACGTGACTTATATTGGTACTGTAGCAGATTGGGTTTCTATTTCTTGTTGTATATCATCATTGTGCTTTTAACTAAAAATTGGCTATTTAATTATCTCATGTCGGCTTGCCTAGCAAATGGATATTAGGCGTCATCACGATCCCGAGATTAAGATTCCGGGTCGTGACACAAGTAAATATAATTTCGTAAAAATATAATTTCACAAACTCCGAGAGAAGTTACTATCTCAAAAATTATACTTATACACCGATAATGGGCACAATAGCTAATGATGTGTTTTTTTCCCATAATACAAATAATTGTATATACATCGATTCTAGAAAAAGTCAAAGTTATAAGCTCGTGCTGGAAAGATATGCTTATAATTCATCCGGATGGGGATCAATAGAAAAAGCAGCCAAATAATTTTGTTAGACATCACTTAGAAAATATTGATGAATTTTGGCAATTTACTTATTGGTTTATAGTTCCTCCACATTTCTGCTTATTTGATGATTTCTTAAAATATGTTAAGATATTAAACGAGTTGGATCTTTGCATGTGTGAAGCAAATTGCTTTGACACACTTGTTTGCTTTCGTTGTTCATCTTATATATACACCGACAACGTAAAAAATTATATTATTAGTATAAATTAATATTTAAAGAATCTACCTTACGTCCAGGTTAATAATCAATTAACACTTCCCTACAATTATCTTTTTGGTGATTTAAATGATAGAGATAAAAAATAAACTGTCTAATCCATGCATAGAAATTAAGTTAATATAATTGTATTTTTTGGTAATTAGAATATTTTATTAATCACCAAGAGCAATCATTATAAATCAGCAAAGTCATCCTCGACTTGCTACAATCCATACATAGTCCTATCTCTATAACTATACTATAAGCAGTACATAAATCCACAAATTACTAGCTAGCTCGCTGATCTTTGTATTGTTGTTTTGCCTTAGAAATGAAGTTGCTGCATCTTTGTCCTCACTCCCCCTTGTGCTCTAATGTTGCATATGCATGCCACTTCCCTGGCCATTTTACATTCCTTGCTTGATCTTCAAACACTCCAATGTTCCTCTCTTTCCAGATCACGTAACTATATTCTGCATACATCATCTTGAGTATCCTTGCCTTTAGTGACTTACCTTTGGATTGGATAAACAACCATGTAAACACTTGTTGCCAAGAATTAGTTGGGACATTCAGTAGTATTAACCATCTCAGCAATCACAGCCATACTGCTTTGGAGAAGCTACACTCACCAAAAAGATGGAGATGAGATTCTTCTGCAACCATACACAGAATACACCTTGAATTCACTTGGATTCCCCATTTGGCTAATCGATCCACAATTAACAGTCTTTCATGACACTGGAGCCACATTGTAAACACTGTTTTAGGTCTAGCCTCATTATGGAATAGCAAGCTTCTCTATTCTACTTTGTTATGATTCCCTAGAAGACCTAAGTATATCTGCTTAATGAAGCTCTTCTGCTGGTTTAGTGCAGGTATTTGCTATGCATTTTTCCTAGCATCCAGAATCTTCCTCACCATCCAACTTGCCTGTTGTGGATAATAGCCATGTCAAGTACGTTTTGCTCTTTGATGTAGTATGCATGGATCCATCTTATCCAAACTTTATCCTCCTTATGAGCCAGGTCCCAGTATGTTTTAGTAATTGCTGCCTTATTCCACACTTGGAGATTTATTAGGTTATAACCCCTACTGATTTAGGTATGCACTTCTTGTCCCAAGCTATCAATGCTCTCTTTGTGATTGTATTGGTACCAGACAAAATGTAACTCCTACAATAGGCCTCTACCAGCTTCATAACCTCTTCTGGTATGATGAACAATTGTGCCCAGTAAGATTGGATGCCAATTAATACAGTCTGCACAAGCTGCACTCTGCCAGCATAAGATAGCTTCCTAGCAGTCCATGAAGACACTCTTGCTATAATTGTTTCTATCAAAGGTTGCCATTGAAGAATAGTTATCTTTTTTGTGTCTAATGGAATCCCCAAGTATTTGAAAGGTAGCTTCCCTAGTGAATAGCCTGTAATTTGCAGTATTCTCGTTTGTTCTGATTTTGCCACTCCTCCAAAGTATATAGAACTCTTTATTAGATTAGCTTGTAAACTTGAAGCAGTAGAGAATTGCCTGAAGCATTGGTGTAGAGCTTGCACAGAACCAGTGTCACCCATGGCAAACATGAGTAGATCATATGCAAAGCTGAGATGAGTGATGTTCATTTTGCTACATCTTGGATGGCATTTGTACTCCTTTATTTGCTTCAATCCTCTAAGTAGCCTGCTCAGATACTCCATGGCAATGGCAAATAGGAATGGTGACATGGGATCACCTTGTCGAAGCCATTTAGCTGCATTAAAAGGCTTTGTCAATTCTCCATTGATCATGATAGAGTAGCTCACTATTGACATACATGTTTTCACCCATCGGAGGAATTTTGTAGGAAAGCCTAAGTATTCCATAAGTTGCTCCAAGTACACCCATTCCACTGAGTCATAAGCTTTCATCATGTCCACCTTTAGCATGTATCTGGGAGATATATGTTTCCTGTTGTATGCTTTGACAAGTTCATGGGCTAGTATGATGTTATCTACTATTTTACTCCCTGGGATAAATCCTGCTTGAGCTTAAGATATAATTTATGGCATTAGTTTTTGCTATCTTCCAGCAATGACCGTAGATATCAGCTTGTACAATACAATGCAATAAGCAAGGGCCCTGAAATCCTTGATTGTCACAGGATTGGGATCTTAGGCAACTAGGTTATAGTGATGCAGTTGATAGCCAGATACATTACACCTGTGTAAAAGAAATCTTTCACTATGACAAAAACTTCCTTTTTGATCACATGCCAAGCTCTCTTGAAAAATTCAGCATTGTAGCCATCTATTCCAGGTTCTTTGTCACTTCCAATACCTTTCAGTCCATCATATATCTCCTGGTCAGTCACTTCTGCTCATATCTCTATTGTTGTTGATGTGTTAGAATCGGCCCATTATTCATAACCATCATACTGACAACAGGTAGCTTGTTAGCCCTAGACCCCATCAGACTTTTATAGAATTGTACAATCTCCTCCCTAATAGTTGATGGTTCTGTAATAGTAAAGCCTGATATTGCTTGTATTTCAGTGATATGTTTCTTTTGTTGTCTCTCTTTTATGACAGATGAAAAGAATTTATTATTGGAATCTTCTAATTTGATCCAAGTTGCTCGGGCCTTCGGTTGGAGAATCCATTCTTCCACAAGTGACCATTTCTCCAATTTGTGTAGCCATTCCTTTTCTTGGTCTAGTAATGCATCAGAGTAGTGTGTTTGCATTTGACTTTGGACTTGAGAGAGTGTTATCCGAGCTTGTTCTATCTTTTCTGTTACTACTTTGAATTTTGTTGCATTTAGGTGCCTAAACTGACTTTTAAGATCTTTAAGTTTGAACCAGATGTTCTTCATTTTCTCTGATGCTTTGTTCTTTATCTACCCTTCAGCTACCATCAATTGAAAAGATGCATTATTTTCCCAAACATTGAAGAACCTGATTGGACATTTGGTTTGAGTCTTAGGCTGCCTTATAGCAGTAATCATAGGGTTATGATATGAAATATAGGGCTCTCCATACTCTGTAACTATATGGGCATAATTCATCATCCAGTCATCATTTTCCAATAGTCTATCTATGCGACTCCACACTCTGGCATCACTTTGTTGTTTATTAATCCATGTGAAATAGTCCTCTGTCCAAGGAATCTCTGTAAGACTGATGTTGTGGCATAGTTATGAGAAGTCTCTAATGTCAACATTGGTCACATGCACCTTAGACAAGCTGCCTCGGGGAGTAAGTAGTGCATTGAAATCTCCCCCAATTATCCATGGTCCTATAGTTATTTATGCTATTCTTTGAAGATGTTTCCATAACCTCTTCCTCTGTTCAACTGTATTTTTTCCATATACCACAGTGAGATAACATTGCATTCCATTATATTTTCCTGTAACTTGGAAATGGATAAATTGATCTTGTTTTGCAATTGGCAGCACATCATACATTTGATTATCCCATATAATCCACACCCTACCATTCACTGCATGCTCATAATTAGTAATCCTGTTCCATCCAGAGGCAATTCTACTCATCACCATTTCTGCTTTAGCTTCTTTCACCTTTGTTTCTACTAGACAAGCTAGCTTTATATATTTTTCCTTTATGTACTACTTTATTTCTTTTTGCTTATATCGCTTATTCAAACCCCTAATGTTCCAAATCAATCAAGTCATTATAGTAGTGTATCTCCACCTTCTATATCAGGAGGCATAGGATTCTCAATTCTCTTATCTTCTCTCTGCAAAATTTGAAATCCATTGTGAGTTGATACTGAAGTTGTTCCAGGTACAACTTTCCTGTTACTAGTCAGTGCTGGCTATTCTGTTTTCACTCTTTGGTTTTGGGTTTCCTTTGCTTTCCCTTTGTCCTTTATTATTGCAGTTTCCACACTAGGCTCACTAGTTGTTGTTACAGTAGCTTGATCATGTGCCTGTTCTTTGGTTGATGCATTGTTCTGCCCAACTAAAGACTGTTGTCCCTGCCTTTTAACTTACCACCTTGTAGTGACTTTCTCCTGTCTTTTCCTTCCTCTAGGATGCTCTTCTTTGTTTTCTCGTTTAGTTAGTTCACAATCATGGCCAATATTCATACACTCAGCACAATAGTGTGGTTTCCATTCATATATCGCCTGTTGTTGGAACATTCTTCCATATGGATCTTGTAGTGTCAACTCAGTTGGAAGCTTTTTAGTGACATTTGCCTCCACCAAAATTCTTGCATAGGATATGCGCATCTGATTTGTTGTGCATTCATCCGCAAAGAGTGGCTTTCCTATGGCACTTGCTATTTTACTTAGAGCCTTATTTCCCCAGCAACTCATTGGCAGCTTTGGTAATGTAATCCATAGTCGAATTTCAGTCAAGAATTCAGTCGTAAGGTCAAATTCAGGGGTCCATTGTTTCAAGATCATTGGTATACTATTAATCGTGTATGATCCTTCATATAGAATATCCTTCAAATCATCAAATGTATGAAGTTTAGAAATGTTATACCCTTCCTCATGAAGAAACAGATCTGGAGCAGTCACTTGACTCCAATTTTGAGCTACGTACCTCTGCATTAATTTGTTAATATAATAGTTACTTGAAGCTGTAAGCACATACAACTCTTCTGATTTTCCATTCCTTAAGTTATTTGTTAGAAAATTAAAATTAATTATTGATCTTAAATGGTGGATTTTCACGATCCCAATTTCCTTCCGTAGGAAGTCGTGATGGAACCTAGTCTTAAAGACTAGGTAAGTCATACATACATTCAATATTACCTGAGAATTTACAAAGAACCTTCAAATAACTCAACCTCTATCATATAAAGAAACTCCGTAACTCAACAAAACACAACTTCCCAAAATCAGGCGAATACAAGTCACAAGCTCTATAGATGGTACTGAATCTCCCTATACATCAGTGCATGTATAAGGATAAGAAAAGAAAATAGACTAGATAGAGGGTGATTCCGAGGCCTGCAAACACCGGCAGGTATACCTTGAAGTCTCCGAACTGGGATCGTCTCACTGGTGCCTGGACTGATAGGAGGTACCTTGATCTGTACAAAATGATGTGCAGAAGTGTAGCATGAGTACACCACAATGGTATCCAGTAAGTGTCAAGCCTAACCTCGGTAGAGTAGTGACGAGATCAGGTGAAGGCCCTACTGGAATAAATAAGAAACTCAACATATATATAACAATGATATAATGATAACATTAGAAATGAGACAATAAATAAATACACCGAAATTAGCTACATTGAACTAAGGCAAATAATGCATCACAGAAGAAAAACAAGGAATGATATGATACGGAACATAGCAACAAAACACAAGTGAAGTAATAGAAAAGTATCAACAAGAATCACTACCGAGGTACTGCCTCGTAGTCTCAAATCACAAAAAATTTCACAATCATTCCTTATACCACAACGGGAGCCTTGCATTTAGTTTTGAAAATTATTTTTCCCGAAATAGCATCCGCGTTTTAGCCCACCTTATCACACCACGTGGCTTCAAGTAGTTCCCCTACTAGCAACACGCATATCAAGCCCACTTTATCTCACCGCATGCGTTTCAACCCCAAAACCTTATGCTACCACATGCGTTTCAACCCCAAAACCTTATACAAGATCTCACAAATCGCACCTCAAGTGCCCAATATCACAACTTGCCAAAGAAATCAACAGTAACAGTGTTTTCACAATAAATAGCCCATGGCTCAACCATAATATGCACAGAAGTCTTAACAATAACAATCGAAGATGAATAACTCAACTAGAATGGTATTTCACAACTTTACAACTTTGCCTCAATGTGAATCACGGCCTTCATAACACAATACTAATTTCAACAAAAAGATATCACAAGAACAACAACTTCAAGTAAAGAACTCAACGGGTAAATAATGAATAAGGAATAGAGGAAACAATACTTTAATTAAACATGTAAAGACAATTAGCAAGTAAGAGATAAGACAAGTAGAGCATGTGAAGATAGACTAATGATGATGAATATAACATGTTAAAGTAACTCAATTAAGGCATGAAAGGAATCTACATAGCTAAAACCAGTAAATTTAAGCCCCTGTACACACTCATCACCTTACGTATACGGCTTTTACATATCACAATTAACATAAACCAATACCAATCTTAAGGGGTAATTCCCCCACACAAAGTTAGGCAAGACACGTACCTCAAAATACGCTAACTCAATCCACTAGTAAGTCTTTCCCTCAATTATCCAACTCCGAACGATTCGAATCTAGCCAAAATAACTTCATACCATAATTATAAACTGTAGGATGATATTCCGAACAATAAAGTTATGATATTTAAAGAGAAATAAAAATTCAACTCAAAATTCAACCCCGGACTTGCATCTCGAAACTCGACAAAAATTACAAAACCCGAACACCCATTAGATAACGATTCCAACCATACAAGAATTACTCAAATCCGACCTAAAATCGCCTTTCAAAATCTCAAATTTAGTCTAGAAGGTTTTCACAAATTTTTCTCAAATTTTCAACTCAAATCACTAATTAAATGATGAAAATAACAATGGATTATTATAAAATAACCAAAACCAAGTTAGAATCTCTTACCCCGATTAATTTCTTGAAAATCTCTTGAAACATCACCACAAACCGAGCTCTCTAGGTCCAAAATGAATAATGAAATCAAACCCTCGAACTTAGCCCTTTTGTGCCCACTGAATTTGCATCTGCGAAACCACAGCCGCATCTATAGCTCCGTACCTGCTTAATTACCAGCGCGAATGTGGTTCTCACTAAGGTCCTGAGATTTCGCTTATGTGGACCACCCAAACGCATATGCGCCCTCATCTAATCGCATATGCGGTCCCAGCTGGGCAAGACCAAACTCGCTTCTGCGGCTCGAAGGCCGCTTATGCGGTGTCGCACCTGCGGCCCAAAGTGCGCAGCTGTGATTGCACCAGACACAACCCAGCTTCAGCGATCATACAACTCCAAATTTGATCCAGATACAATTTGAATCGGGGCCCCCGGGACCCTGTCCGAATATACCGACAAGTTTCAAAACATATAACGAACCTACTCGAGACCAAAAATCACATAAAGAACAACGATTCTACGAACCGCAACACAATTCAAGCCTATTGAAACTATGAACTTTCGAATTCCAAAACTAATTCATACGAAAACAACTCCTATTGACTTCAAATTTACACACAAGTCATAATTGACATGACTGACCTATTCCAACTCCCAAAATCGAAACCCAACCCCGATATCAATAAAGTCAACTCCCGATCAAACTTTTCAACCATCCAAACCTTCCACTTTCTAACTTTCGCTAATTCAAGTCGAAACGACCTACGAACCTCCAAATCAACATCCGAACACTCTCCTAAATCTAAAATTACCATACAGAGCTATTGAAACCATCAAAACTCCATTCCGGAGTCGTCTATACAAAAGTCAAACTACGGTCAACTCTTTCAACTTAAACCTCCAACTTAGGCACTATGTGTCTCATTTCACTCCGAAACAAATCCAAAACCATAACCAAACACCCTCGGCAAGTCACATAACCATAATACAACATAGAGGAGGAAATGAATATTGGATCGGGGCTAAAATATTCAAAACGACTGGCCAGGTCGTTACATCCTCCCCCTCTTAAAACAAACGTTCATCCTCAAACGAGTATAAAGACATACCTAAAGTGGTGAAAAGATGAGGATAGCGGCTACGCATATCATGCTTGGTCTCCCAAGTCGCCTCCTCGACTGGTTGACCCCTCCACTAAACCTTCACTGAAGTAATGTTCTTCCACCTCAACTTTCAGACCTTCCTGTTCAAACTAGCCACCGACTTTTCAACATAAGACAAATCCATGTCCAACTGGACTGAGCTGAAATACAACTCATGAGACAGATCACCGTGATACTTTCAGAGCATAGAAACATGGAATACTGGATGAACTGCAGCTATACTAAGTGGCAGTGCAAGCTTGTAGGACACCTCTCCAATCCGCTCAAGAATCTCAAAAGGTTCGTTATACCTAGGGCTCAACTTTCCCTTCTTCCTGAACCTCATAACACCCTTCATGGGCGAAACCTAGAGCAAGAACCGCTCTCCAACCATGAACACAACATCATGAACCTTCCGATCCGCATAACTCTTATGTCTAGATTGGGCTGTACGAAGCCTATCTTGAATCAATTTAACCTTTTCCAAAAGATCCTAAACCAGGTTAGTAGCCAATAGCCTAGCCTCGCCCGACTCAAACCAACCCACCGGAGACCGATACCGCCTCCCATACAAGGCCTCATATGGAGCCATCTGAATGCTCGACTAGTAGCTGTTGTTATAGGCAAACTCTGCAAGCGATAAGAACTGATCCCAAGAACCCCCGAAGTCCATCACACATGAACGAAGCATAGACTCTAATATCTAAATAGTGTGCTTGGACTGTCTGTCTGTCTAAGGGTGGAATGTTGTACTCAACCCATGTGTCCAACTCTCGTTGTACGGCCTTCCAGAATTGCTATGTAAACTGAGTACCCCAGCTAGAGATGATGGATACCGGAATGCCATGAAGTCGGACAATCTCGCGAATATAGACCTGAGCCAGCTGTTCTGAAGAATAAGTAGTTACCACTGGAATGAAATGATCCAACTTGGTCAACCTATCCATAATCATCTATACTGCATCAAACTTCTTATGAGTCCGTGAGAGATGAACAACAAAATCCATGGTAGTCCGCCCCCATTTCCACTTGGGAATCTCAAGCCTCTGAAGCAACCCACCTGGCCGCTGATGATCCTACTTCACCTGCTGATAATTTAGGCATAAAGCCACATACTCATCTATGTCTTTCTTCATTCTCCTACACCAATAGTGTTGCCTCAAGTCCTAATATATTTTAGCGGCACCCAGATGAATGGAGTACCGCGAATTGTTGGCCTACTGAATAATCAACTCATGCAATCCATCTACATTGGGCACACATAACCGGCCATGCATCCGTAACACACCGTCATCCCCAATAGTAACCTCCTTGACATCGCCATGCTAAACAGTGTCCTCGAGGACAAGCAAATGGGGGTCGTCATACTGACGCTCTCTGATACGATCATAGAGAGAAGACTGAGAAATCACACAAGTCAAAACTTGACTCAGCTCCGAAATATCCAATCTAACAAATTGGTTGGCCAACACCTGAACATCCAATGCTAATGGCCTCTCTACTGCCTTTAGCTATGCTAAACTGCCCAAGCTCTCCGCCTTTCGACTCAAGGCATCGGCCACCATATTGGACTTCCCGGGATGATATCGAATGGTGATATCGTAGTCCTTAAGAAACTCCAACCATCTCCGCTAACTCAAGTTAAGATCCTTCTGTTTGAATAGATGTTGTAGACTTCGTGGTTAGTATAGGCCTCACAAGGGATACCGTACAAATAGTGCCGCCAAATCTTCAAGGCATGAACAATAGCTTCTAACTCAAGGTCATGGATAAGATAATTCTTCTCATGCACCTTCAGCTGTCTAGATGCGTAGGCAATCACCCTACCGTATTGCATTAATATCGCGCCGAGGCTAACACGTGACGCATCACGGTACACAGTGTAAGACCCTAAACCCATATGAAAAACCAACACTAGGGTTGTAGTCAAAGCAGTCTTGAGCTTTTGAAAGCTCTCCTCACACTTCTCGGTCCATCTGAATGGAGCACCCTTCTGGGTCAATATGATCATAGGTGCAGCAAGAGATGAGAAACCCTCTATGAATCAACAATAATACCCTGCCAAACCAAGAAAACTTAGATCTCAGTAGCTGAAGACAGTTTGGGCCAACTCTGCACTGCTTCAATCTTCTTCGGATCTACCTTGATCCCCTCACTCGACACTACATGACCTAAAAATGCCACCGAATCAAGCCAAAATTCACACTTTGAAAATTTTCCATATAACTTCTTTTCTCTCAAGGTCTGGAGCACAATCCTTAGGTGAAGCTCATGATCCTCTCGGCTCTAGCAGTACATCAAGATGTCGTCAATAAACACATTGACGAATGAGTCAAGATAGGGCTAGAATACAATGTTCATCAAAGGCATGAATGATGTTGTGGCATTGGTCAGCCCAAATGACATCACAAGGAACTCATAATGACTATATCGAGTCCTGAAGGCAGTCTTTGGAATATCCGGATCCTGAATCTTCAACTGATGATAGCCTAACCGCAAATCAAACTTTGAGAACACTCTAGCACCGTGTAGCTGATCAAATAGGTCATCAATGCGCGGAAATGGATACCTGTTCTTCACTGTAACCTTGTTCAACTGTCGATAATCAATACAAATGCGCATAGAACCATCCTTATTATTTACAAATAAGACCAGAGCACCCCAAGGCGACACGATAGGCTAAATAAAGCCTTTATCAAGCAACTCTTGTAACTGCTCAACTTCTTCAACTCCGCTGGGCTATACGATATGTTGGAACATAAATGGGTTGAGTGCCCGGAAAGAAATCAATAATAAAATCAATATCCTTATTAGGCGGCATACCCGGAAGATCCATCGGAAATACATCTGGATAGTCCCTCACTACCGGAACTGACTCAACGGTAGGAGTATCAACACTAACATCTCTCACAAAGGCTAGATATGCCTCACACCCCTTCCCAACCATCTGTTGTACCTTAAGGAAAGACACCACCCTACTAGGAACATAATCCAAAGTACCCCTCCATTCTAACCGCGGTAAGCCTGGCATAGCCAACGTCACCATCTTGGCGTGACAATCAAGAATAGCATGATAGGGCGAAAACCTACCCATGCCCAAAATAACATCAAAATATACCATACTAAGCAACAATAGGTCAACTCTGGTCTTAAAACCACCAAGAACAACTAAACACGACTGATGCACACGGTCATCAACAATGGAACCCCCCACTAGCATGGACACATAGATAGGAGAACTCAAGAAATCATCGGATTTACCCAAATATGGAGCAAAGTAAGATGATACATAGGAATAAATGGATCCTGGATCAAATAAGACTAATGCATCTCTATGACAAATCGGAACAATACATGTTATAATTGAGTCGGATGCAACCGCCTCCGTCCTAGTCGGAAGAGCATAACATCTGGCCTGGCCTCCCCCTCTAGGGCGACCTCTACCTTCCCGATCTCCACTTTTAGGGCGACCTCTACCCGCCCGACCTCCACCTCTAGTTGGTTGTGCAAGTGGAGGGGCAACTGGTATGGTAACCACAACCTGAGAAGTCTGGGGGCCCTGTGGAATATGTGGAGCCGGAGTAGTTTGTGATGGTTCACTTTACCATGTGATGAGTATCACCACACTTAAAACAAGCTCTCGGAGGTCATGGTTGCTAAAACTAGTCGGGCCTGGCGGACTGGACCGTCCATTGAAAACACTCCATGTAGGAGGTGCACTAGACAGTGGCGGTGCATAAATAGGCAACCTGAGGCCTGGGAGTAGCCGGAACACCGCTGGAAGCTAGGAGAGCTGAATGAACAGGACGGCTCACACAGCCTCTACCATGTCGGGCTTTCATTGGGGCACGCGCTACACTATATGTGCCAGAACCTCGAGGCCTCTTGGCCTCCCTCTCCTCTCTCTCCCATCCTCACATACCCTCCAATCTCCGAGCGATCTCCACCACCTGTTGGTATGGGGTATCAGTCGCCAACTCTCGAGATATTTTGAATCTAATATCGTGGTTGAGCCCCTTGATAAATCGACGGACTCGTTCTCTGAATGTGGAAATTAAGGGTGGTGCATGTCTGGAAAACTCGTTGAACCTGACAGCATACTCTAAGACGGTCATAGCACCCTGGTGCAACTGCTCAAATTGTACGTGCCATGCATCCTGAATACTCTGGGGAACAAACTCCCTCATGAACATCTCAGAGAACTTAGCCCAGGTGAGTGAAGCTGTCTCGGCCGGGCTATCCAACTCATATACTCGCCACCTCTAATAAGTTGCCTCCTTAAGCTGGAACGTAGTAAAAACAATCCCATTCGACTCCATAATACCCATAGCATAGAGGATACAGTGGCACTCCTCAAGAAAAACATGTGCGTCCTCTGTATCTAGGCCGCTGAATGTAGGAGGGTAGTACTTCTTGTACATCTCGAGCCTGATCTGTTCCTCATCATATGCTACTGCCCTAAACTCGGGCTGAACTGGAACAACCGGCTGCACTGGTATGACCTATGTGACCTGGTCAACCTGGAATCGCTGCTCTAGGGTACGGGCACCGGGAGTCTATGCTCCTTCCATAGCTAGAGTGCCAAACATGCTCAAAAACTGGGCGAGGGTCTCCTGAGGTGCAGGGGTAGTAACAGGCGTCTCAGGTGCCTGCCCCCAACTGGAACTACTAGTGGCTCTTCTGTAGTAGCTCGTACAGGTGCTCTAGCTGCACCACGTGCCCATCCCCGGTCTCTGCCACGGCCCCGGCCTCTTGCGGCTGTAGCTGGGGACGTGGGTGTCTGATCATCAGATCCAGCTGTGCGTGTCCTCACCATCTGTGAGAGAATAGAAAGATAGAGATTTAGAATTTCGAAGTCAACAATTCGCATGATAAGGAATAAAAAAAGTGAAGCTTTTCCTAATAGTTCAATAGCCTCCCGAAGATAAGTACAGACGTCGTACTGATCCTCGAGACTCTACTAAATCTGCTTGGGACGCATAACACATATGAACCTAGAGCTCTGATACAAACTTGTCATGACCCCAATTTTCCTCCGTAGGATGTCGTGATGGCACCTAGTCTCTAAGACTAGGTAAGACTAACATACATGAAATATTAACTGAGAATTTATAAAGAACCTTCAAATAACTCAACCACTATCATATAAAGAAACTCCGTAACTCAACAGAACACAACTTCCCAAAATCCGGCTAATACAAGTCACAAGCTCTATAGATGGTACTGAACCTCCCTATATATCACAGCCTATAAAAAGATAAGAAAAGAAAATAGACAAGATAGAGGGTAGAGGGTGACTCCGAGACTTGCAGACACCGGCAAGTATACCTTAAACTCTCTGAATTGGACTCATCTCACTGGTGCCTAGAGTGGTAGGAGGTACCTGGATCTGCACAAATCACAAAATATTTCACAATATTTCCTTATACCAACGCGGGAGCCTTCCATTTAGTTTTGAAAATTATTTTTCCCAAAATTGCTTACCGCAATTTAGCCCACCTTATCACATTGCGTGGCTTCAAGTAGTTTCTATACTAGGGACATGCGTATCAAAACAGAGTTGGATTAAATGATGAAAATAATAATGGATTCGTGTAATATAACCAAAACCGAGTTAGAATCTCTTACTCCGATGAATTTCTTGAAAATCTTTCAAAACATTGCCACAAACCGAGCTCTCTAGGTCCAAAAATTAATAATGAAATCAAACCCTCAAACTTAGCCCTTTTCTGCCTAATGAATTCGCATCTACGAACCCACAGCCGCATCTGCGACTCCATACCTTCGGGATTTCCATCGCAGGTGCGGTTTTCACTAAGATCCTGAGATTCCGCTTCTGCTCACTCCCATATGCGGAGTCTGCGGTCCCAGTTAGGCACGACCAAACTCGCTTCTGCGGCTTGAAGGCCTCTTCTGCAGATCGAAGGCCGCTTCTGTGGTACTGCACCTACGGCCCAAAGTGTGAAGGTGCGATTGCACTAGATACAGCCCAGCTTCAACAATCACACAAGTCCAAATTTTATCCGGATTCAAGTCGAATGACACTCGGGGCCCCCAGGACCCTGTCTGAATATACCCACAAGTTTCAAAACACATAACGGACCTACTCGAGGCCAAAAATCACATCAAACAACATCGATTCTACGAATCGCAATCCAATTCAAGCCTATTGAAACTATGAACTTCCGAATTCCAAAACTAATGTCGATTCATACCAAAACAACTCCGATTGACTTCAAATTTTGCATACAAGTCATAATCACTACTAGAAATCTGGTAAAAACCGACCAACGTTGGTCGGTAATGGCCAAAAATCGACCAAAACGTGATCATTTACGTGTGAACGGTATTTTTGTGGTCGGAAAGGAATACCGACCAAAGTTGGTCGGAAATTACCGACCAACTTTGGTCGGTCAATTAAATTCAAAAAAAAAAATATTGCAAAAAAAACTGACCAAAGTTGGTCGGTATTTTCATTATGTAAAAAAACGATTCACCATCTGGGAATCGAACCGGGGTCTGTACTGTGGTAGGATACTATTCTACCACTAGATCATTGGTACATTTTGTTTTAAGACTGTCTTTTATTTGATTTATACTCTTTAATTGTATTTTCGCACGAAAATAACCGACCAAAGTTGGTCGGTTTTTTTAAATGACCCGCCGAATTAACCGACCAATTTTGGTCGGTTTTTTTAATATTAATTTCTATTTATATTAATTGAAAAACCGACCAAAGTTGGTCGGTTTTTTTAAATGACCCGCCGAATTAACCGACCAATTTTGGTCGGTTTTTTTAATATTAATTTCTATTTATATTAATTGAAAAACCGACCAAAGTTGGTCGGTTTTTTTAAATGACCCGCCGAATTAACCGACCAATTTTGGTCGGTTTTTTTAATATTAATTTCTATTTATATTAATTGAAAAACCGACCAAAGTTGGTCGGTTTTTTTAAATGACCCGCCGAATTAACCGACCAATTTTGGTCGGTTTTTTTAATATTAATTTCTATTTATATTAATTGAAAAACCGACCAAAGTTGGTCGGTTTTTTTAAATGACCCGCCGAATTAACCGACCAATTTTGGTCGGTTTTTTTAATATTAATTTCTATTTATATTAATTGAAAAACCGACCAAAGTTGGTCGGTTTTTTTAAATGACCCGCCGAATTAACCGACCAATTTTGGTCGGTTTTTTTAATATTAATTTCTATTTATATTAATTGAAAAACCGACCAAAGTTGGTCGGTTTTTTTAAATGACCCGCCGAATTAACCGACCAATTTTGGTCGGTTTTTTTAATATTAATTTCTATTTATATTAATTGAAAAACCGACCAAAGTTGGTCGGTTTCTTGAAACATAAAATTCGCGGGACTCAAAAATAGTTTCCCGCATTTTTGCGCCAAAGAAAACAGACCAAAGTTGGTCGGTTTCGTAAAAAAAAAATATATATTTTGAAAAACCGACCAACTTTGGTCGGTTTTTTTACCGACCAAAGTTGGTCGATCGACCTTGGTCAGTTTTTGCCGAATTTCTAGTAGTGAATTGACATGACAAACCTACATTCCAATTTTCGAAATCGAAATCTGACACCGATATCAATAAAGTCAACTCCCGGTCATACTTTCCAACCTTCCAAACCTTCAACTTTCTAACTTTCGTCAATTCAATCCAAACAACCTACATACCTCCAAATCAACATTCGGACATGCTTCTGCATCCAAATTCACCATATGGAGCTATTGGAGCCGTAAAAACTTCATTCCGGAGTCGTCTACACAAAATCAAACTACGGTCAACTCTTTCAACTTAAACCTCCAACTTAGGGATGATGTGTCCCACTTCACTCCGAAACTCACCCGAAATCAAAACCACCCCCTCCCCCTCCCGGCAATTCACATTATCATAATACAACATAGAGGAGGCAATAAATAGGGGNTCTACACAAAATCAAACTACGGTCAACTCTTTCAACTTAAACCTCCAACTTAGGGATGATGTGTCCCACTTCACTCCGAAACTCACCCGAAATCAAAACCACCCCCCTCCCCCTCCCGGCAATTCACATTATCATAATACAACATAGAGGAGGCAATAAATAGGGGATCGGAGCTAAAATACTCAAAACGACCCGCAGGGTCGTTACATGGACCAACCCTAATAATATCGTATCCTTAATTCAGAGGAAATTATTCTCACCGATTGAGATGTTGAAAAATATTTCTTGTAAAGCTTCATAAATAAAACCCGTATTTTCTTTTTGTAATCAGTAAAAATGTTAGCCAGTAGATATTTTTCTATCCATGAGAAAGATTAAAATGCTTTATATATGTGTAGGTAAAGGTTAGTAACTCCAGATTTCAATAGTCCATAATGAATGAATTTATATTTGGAAGTGAAAATAATTTTAACGGGTAAGTTAAGAATACTTGTTGACGTCCCTGATTTCATAGCAAAGATAATACCGAAGTCAAAATTGATCGACTGACACCTTAAATTAAAATATTTACTAAGACTCATTCGCTAAGTAACGAATAATAATTTGTTTATGGTGTTAATCAATTACATCAGCAACTTTAACTTGAATACTTGATCTATGTTTATCCTAATCTTTTTCATCATTTTTCCTTTTCCAATTTGAAAGTGATCATATATATAGCAGCTACATTTGGTTTATTATTCTAGTAACTGGTATGCTTTTGCATTACGTAACTAATTTTCTGTGTTGTGTTAATTTGAAATTGAAATCTTCTTTACATGCAATAACTTAATAGTAAGTAATTGACTAGAGCAAGAGAGGTGATAAAGCTTAAAACATATACAATGCAATTATGCAAAAGGCCATTGATAATGATATTTATGAGGGAAATTGTATGTCTAAACAAATCAGACTTTTCGAAATTGCCATAATGTTATGTAGTTTTGATGAATGATATTCTATGTTTGAGCATGGAAAGGGTTCGAAAGAGGGTGAGATCAGCCATCAAACCATGAAGGACAAGGACAATGGCATTCTTCAACTTGATATCACTAATTATCGACTTGTTTTTTATATTAAAAATAACTTTTGGGAATTGAGTTATGTGAATAAGCAAGCTATTTTATTTAAGTTTTCATATCATAGTTAACTCTTAATTACTAAAGCATGATGAAGATGGATTATTCATTGTGCAATTTAGGATTGAAGACAGGATATAATATTATTTTTGTTCTTTAATTTACCATACCAAAGTGCTGGACGTATAAATGTTCATGCAAATTAAGAAACTATAGTAAAATATTATTAAGGAAAGATCTATTTGCATAATACTATTAAAGCCGGGTGGAAATGTTATTTATATGAGTAAACCATTAGCAAACCGTTGGTTGATTAATCAGACAAAATGGCATCTAATTTTAGTTATACACTATAGCTTAAAGAATTTTTACACTACGAGAGTAGTTTAACATGTGATAAAAAATTAGTTTTTATTTTTACCGATTCATGAATTATCGCTTTTAATATACAATTACTTGTAATTATCTTACAAGTGACTGATTGTGTAAATTTTTTAAGTCATCAATACATAAAATTTAATTTCAGAATCCTTCCTTCAGGTTTGGTAAACCGTCAGATAGTAATTATATCACGTTAGTGATTTATATGTTGAAATAATAATTAGAAACAAATTAAAATATAAGACGTAAATATATTTTTGCAAACTACGAGAGTAACTATACTTACATCAATTCTAGAAGAAGTCAAAAGTTATAAGCTCGTACTGGAAAGATATGCTTATAATTCATCCCCGTGGGCCGTGGGGATCAATAGAAAAAGCTGCCAAAACTTTTGGCAGACATCACTCAGAAAATATTGATGAATTTTAGCAATACACTTATTGGTTTATAGTTCATCCACGCTTCTACTTATTTTGATGTTTTCCTAAAATATGTTAGGATATTGGACAAGTTGGAGCTTTGCATGTGTGAAGCAAATTGCTTTGACATTTCTTTGTCTAGTTCATATATGTATACACCGATAATGTAAAAGATTATATTATTAGTATATGTTAGTATAATAAAGCAAATTATCGACATTAATTCCTGAGTTAATAATTAATTGACACTTGCCTACAATTATCTGATTGGTGACTTAATTGATAGTGTGAAAAAAGTAAACTATCAGTTAAGTTCATATAATTGTTACTCTTCTTCTGATTTTCCATCCCTTGAGTTGTTTGTTGAAAAATAGAAATTTACTGATGATCTTAAATGGTGGAGCAGCCCTACTATTTTACTCCAACAGAAATAATACCGTGTCCTTAATTCAGAGAGAATTAATCTCACCGATTGAGATGTAGAAAAATATTTCTTGTAAAGCTTCATAGATAGAACATGTATTTTCCTTTTGTAATTAGTAAGAATGTTAGCCAGTAGATTATTTTCTATCCATGAGAAAGATTAAATATACATATGGTAGGTAATAGTCAATAATGAATGAATTTGTAACGACCAAAATCTCATAATAGGTCGTGATGATACTCAATTATGCTATTAGACAAGCCAATGCGTGAACCTCCACTTAATTATCCATTTTAAGTTTTAATATCAAGAATTTCATTACATAAATAGAACTAAATCTAGCACTCATAGAAACATACGCTTTTCTTTACCAAATTTTCGAGTGTAAATAAATCATAAAGTGAGATGAAGATAGTAATAATAAGAATAATAAATATGACTATGAACCTCCACTAGGAATCCTCAAAATCCGGTGTCACAAGTACATGAGCATCTACTAGAACAATACAATACTACTACAACATCTCTCTGGAATGTAAAATAGACAAGATAAAATAAATGAGCATGATGGAGACTCTGTGTGCTGCGGATCGCAACATGAAATGCAGCTCAACATGAAGTCCCCTCAGCACCTGCGCCAAGATGACCATCAAATATATATGTCTCAGTACCTGCACAATCAATGCAGAAGTGTAGCATGAGTACGTAAATCAACGCATATCCAGTAAGTATCTAGCCTAACCCTGAAGAAGTAGTGACGAGGGATCGACATTGACACTTACTAATGGTCCAATAAATCAAATATAATAAGGTAGACATATAGGAAACATAGTGACTAAACAACGAGAACGGATACAGGTACATAATACGATCCCCAACTGAACAGTAAACACAAAGTCCTCAAATATCAGATACTTCCTCAAATGGAATACGTCATGGTCAACACCAAATCAACAGTCACATATCATGTCAGGAAAAAAACTCATAGTATGCAGTCTCATTATCAAATATTTCGCACGATTCTTGAGAGGCGAGCGGCCCAATCCCATAAGAGAAAAAGTATGAATTCATGCTTCACACATGCATCTTTATAGTTTAATGACTTGTGGGGTTGGTTAATTTCGTTACGGGAAGCTTTCCAGTTGATTTGGATCCTTGATTCTTGACGTAGAAGTTTAAATTAGAAAATGTTGACCAAACTTTGACTCTTGTGAAAACGACCTCGGAACTGTATTTTTATGGCTTCATAACTTCATATCGTGGTTTCATACTTGGGCGTATGCCCAAGATTGATTTCGAAAGTCCGTAGAATGATTTGTGTTGATTTGGCAAAATATGGTAATTTGAAGTTGAAAGGTTTGACCATAGCTTGACTTTTAGCTATAGAGATCAAAATTTAATTTTGGGACTTGGAATAGGTCTGTTATGGTATTTATAACTTGTCAGTAAAATTTGGTGTCATTTGAAGTTGATTTGTTAGGATTCATACGTTTAGTTTTAACTTTAGATGTTCTTGAACTTTACTTTGAAATTCATGCGTTTTAGAGTTCAATTCATAGTTTTAAATATTATTTTTGTATTTTAATCGTGTGAGTGAGTTCGTATGATGTTTTTAGACTTGTGTGGATGTTTGGTTGGGAGCCCAGAGGGCTCGGATGAGTTTCGGACATGCATCAGAATGGTTTTGGACTTACAATAAACTGTCGATGTGCTGGTGCTCTGTTATCGGAATTGCGAAGGTGATAATAGGGGCTCACATGTCACAAATATGACTTCCCCTTTGCATTTGTGAAGGCAGCAGGACTTTAACTTTGTTCGCGTCGCTTTTGCTATGCCCTCCAGTTCACAATTGCGATGAATGCTGAGGCTGTCAGGGTTCACAAATTCGAGTCCTGGTCCACAATTGTGAAGGTTCACAAATGCGAACCTTGTGTCACGAATGCGACATTTGCAACTTGGTAAAGGACTGGGAGATAGGATTTTTGAACTCATTCTCTCATTTTTGAACCCTAGACTCGGTATGAGGCGATTTAGAGAGGGAATTTTCGCTTACAAACCATGGGTAAGTGATTCTAATCTATTTCTAATCATATTCCATCAACATATCTTGGATTTTAACATCAGAATCAAGGAATCAAAGTGAAACTTTGTGAAACTTTATCAAGTTGTTGAAAAATAAGAATTTGAGTTTTGAGAGTCAGTTCAGACTCGAATTTTAAAACTAATCACATTTATGAACTCGTGGGGTCATGGGTAGTCGAAATCTACCATTAGACCCAGTTTTGGAACCGGCGGACCCTTGGTTGACTTTTGTTATAATGACCTAACCGGTCATTTTTCTTTCTAGATCCCCGATCCCCTAATTAAGACTCCCCTTATATACCTTTATTGTTTTATGACTTGCGGGGATGGTCGACTGGGGTTTGGAAGGGTTCGAGTCGAAATAGGAACACTTAGTTTCTTAATAGTGGCCTAAGATGACCATGTTTGACTTGAGTCAATATTTTTAGTAAATGACCTCGGAACCGGGATTTGACGATTTCAATAGGTTCGTATGATAATTTTGTACTTGGCATGTGTTCGGATCGGGTTTCGGATGATCCGGGAGCATGTCGATGCTCAATGTTGAAAGTTGGTTCATTGAAGGTTTTCTAGTTCTTTAGATTTGGTTTGGAGTAGACTTTGGAGTTATCGAGGTCCGTTTGAGATTTCGAGCCTGGGAGTAGTTCCGTATGGTGATTTGTGACTGGCACACAAAATTTGGGGTGATTCCTAGTAGTATAAGTATGATTCGGCGCGCTAAGAGCTAGTTGAGAAGTTTGAAGTTCATAAGTTGATTCCATTGGGTTTTAGGGTGAAATTATTTGTTTTGATATTGTTTTACGCATTCTGAGGGTTTGAGCAGGGCCGTATCATGTTTATGGACTTGTTGGTGCAATTGGATTGGGTCCCGGGTGGCTCGGGTGTGTTTCGGACCGCCTAGAGTGAAGTTCAAAACTGTTGCACTTGCTGATTCTGGTTTCCTTCTTCGCGAATGCGGAGATTGCCTCACGTTCGCAATGAAGGAATGGGACTGGGTGGAGGTTTAGTTCTACGTGTTCGCGAAGAGGAGCTCCCGATCGTGATGCTCTGGGCCATTGTTCATCACGTTCGCATACATGTGCCATCATTCGCGTAGAAGAAGTTGGGTCTGGAGGGTCACTAGCAAATTGCCCTTCGCATTCGCGTAGGTATGGCTGCATTCGCGAAGATTTGGTCAGGCAAGTCTTCATGATGTACATTTTCTGGGGCCTGGGCAGTTTGCCTTCACGATCGCGAAGAAGGATTGTTGGCTAGAAACTTCATTAAAAACGGGACTTTGGCCTCTTTTGTTCATTTCTCTCATCTTGTGACCGATTTTGGAAATTTTTAGAGAGGAATTTCCACCTAGCATCTTGAGGTAAGTGTATTCTATACAATGTGAGTTTAATACATAGATTATGGGTAGATCTTAACATGGAAATTGTAGAAAATTTTAGTATTTTTTGAAAAAACTAGGTTTTGATAAAAATGGGATTAGACCACGAAAATGATTATGGAATTGGGAATAAATTATATATTTGTGTTCATGATGTTATGGGTAAGTTTTATTTACAAATATTTCCAGAATTCGGGCCCGTGGATGAATTTTAGGAATCTTCCCATTTGAGTTGGGTAATTACTCTAATAGTTAAATTATAAAATTTTAAGCATATATTGATTAATTTATAAAATATTTGGCTAGTTTCGGATTGCGTAGCACCGAGTTGAGGCTTTAGTGTGAATTGTGGACTGGGAATAGAACTTGAAAATGAGGTAAGTCTCTTGCCTAACTATCACGCTCCAAAATCGAGGAGCACGACCGGCGCCCAATCGAGTGAATCCGACAGAGCAAGCCTGTTAGATTTTCTTCTACCCAAACTCATCCACGAATGAAGATAATACATAATTTCATTAATTCGACAAAAACGTGATCATGTCTACAATACCAATTCATTACCAATAGTTTTCATCATTTTTAGAGTCTCAAATGGGACAAGTAATACAACTACAACATAACATAGTTTGTCTTTCCCAGCACTAATAAACAACCCACACTATGTCTACGGAGCCTCTATAGATAAAGACGAGTACAATGATAATGCCGGCAACAAGGCCCCGGCTATACCTCAAACATAATACACAAAGAACAAAATATACATGACCCCGGAATGAAGTGGGGCTCACCAAGTCAGCTGGGAAGAAGGTGTACTGTTATCACTGATCAATATCTCCTGTTGTGGAACCACCTGCATCTATTTAAAGATACAGTGCCCCAGGCAAAAGTGACGTTAGTACCGTCGAATAGTACTAGTATGAAAACCAAACACCAATTTAAGAATTTTGAAATACAATATAAATATGATGAATTAGGGCGGCAATAGGAAAATATAGATAACCGTTTAAACCAGAGCAAGCTTATTAAGAGCTATCGATAACATTTATAGGATTTAAGATGAGATCATCTGTAACCATCTTCACACAAAGTGGCCCCGCCGCCTCACCCGATGTATGCAGGTGGAGGTGTAAGTACAATACCATAACTTTACTTACATGGCCCTGAAGCCTCACCCCAATGTATGCGGGTGGGGGTATAACCACAGTACCAAGAACCTATATAAAGCGGCTATGCCGCCTCACCCCAATGTATGCGGGTGAAAATGCATCAACGATACCAATGCCAACACAAAGCGGCTATGCCGCCTCACCCCAATGTATGCGGGTGAAAATGCATCAACTATACCAATACCAACACAAAACGGCTATGCCGCCTCAACCCAATATATATATGTGGGTGGTGGTGCCACAACAATACCAAAACTATACACAAAGCGGTCGTACCGCCTCACCCCAATGTATGCGGGTGGAGGTGCAGTCCCACAATACCATAATTCCCACACAAAGCGGTCATGCCACCTCACCCCAATATATGCGGGTGGAGGTGTATCACAATCACAATCTCTACTCATCTTGGCATAATAACTTTCAGATAAATCACGACTTGAAATTATAATATGTGGATACACAATCTATAGTTTGGGACATATCCTCAATTTATAATGCAATATGATAAGAGAATTTGAAATACGAATTGAACATATATCTTCATCACAAAACTTATCGGAATACTCGATTTGTAATCAACATCTCGAAACTTACAAGGAAAATGGGAATTCCAATTCTTAAAGAAGGGTTTAGCCAACATACCTCACTTGAGCTTCCTTACGCTCTAAATGTTCCGGAATTCTTAGCAACTTCAATCTATTTTGTAAATATAATAAATTGAACCACAATTAGGATAATGATAATGGTCCTATCTCATTTGAGCATTTTATCAAACACTAGGTGTGCGTTAAGGTTTCAAGGTCCTTTTATGGAGGATTCCATCATCCCACAACCCAATCTTTACTATTTTTAGATCAACAATCTTCTTACACCCTTTGATAACACGTCCATGTAAAATAGATAACTGTCATGCCCAAATATTATCTTGCTAATTACCTATTTCTTAGACAAAATTCAAAATTGAGGGTTAGGGTATAGAATCTTACCTCTAGGATGAAGACCTAGAGAGATTCCCTTATTAATCTTCCAAAACTTGAGCAAGAATTGAAGAATAATTATTGAAGAACACCTTCTCACTCTATGGCACTCTCTCTCTCTCACTCTAAAATGTCAGATTGTCGCTCAAAAATGGCCCAAAAAGTGTATTTAGCGAAATAGGGTCAGGTTTTAAAAACCCAAAAATGAAGCTCTGAAACAGGTTCTGCGATCGCATAATCAATATGCGGACTGCATATCAGTCGCATAATTACTGACCAAAACGATCAAAAATCTGCATGTGTCTATGGTCACTATGCGGCCGCATAGTCGACTGCATAATTGCATCCATACTGACCCTCTTCTGCCTCACTTTTGCGGCCATTATGCGGCTCGCAGAGTGATTTTGCAGTCGCATTATGGACCGCAGAAACGCATGTTTCCGCCAAAATATTTTCTTTACTTTCAAGTACATTGCTCAACCCAAAATGTCCGAGCCGCGGCGAGCTAAGAATTTCTATAATACTCAACACGTAAAATCAATTCGGCACCACGAAACATTATTTTCTTTTGCAAAATTTTACAGGGCCTTACACTAACCTTGTAAGAGGAAACTTTCCTCGTAGGTTCTATAAATGATTGTTTTCTAATAATAGTGGGTGCTATGTGCGCACGATGTGACGAGAGTCCGCATGTAGCTAAAAATCATGCTTATGTCCGGATAGTTTTAGGACTCTACCATGTATTACTTGTATTATTTGTACTCAAGTTGTTAATTTAATTACTTAAATTATATTTGATATTGGGTAAAGGATTTGTAAAGACTGAGCTTCATTACTTTGAGTTTTGGTGGGTTATTTGACCGTTAGTGGAAATTATGCATGTTGAGTATTATTCTTGTAATAGCCGTTAATCGGAGTTCGTATAGTATTCTCTCTTTTTGTGGATCGGGCCGAACGTCTCGGCAGTATAATAGATGCATCTATGGTATGCGCCGGTCGACCCTCGACAGCGTACACATTATTCTGAATCGGGCCGTACGACCTCAGCATAAATCGTGTATGATATTGCTCGGAGTCCGATTATACTTGATATTTCTTCCATGATTTGAGAATTTATAATTACTTGATGGCTCTTATTTGTTGAAATTAGTACGTGATAGTTGGAGATTATAATTGATATTTAGTTAAAGAACCACTTATTTATTATTCATTAATTCGTTATTACTGATGTATTCCATCGTCACTACTTCTTCGAGGTTAGAATAGATACTTACTGGGTACATGTTATTCATGTACCCACGCTACACTTCTGCACTAATCGTGCAGGATATAAGGTAGGTGCATCTGGCGGCCATTCATGCACGCACCTCCGCTACCCAGAGACTTAGTGGTGAGCTGCTCTCTGTGCCCGTTCTTCAACGCCTGGAGTCTCTTCTTGTTGTGTTTATTTTTCTGGCTATCTTACTCCAGACAGTAGTATAAGAGGTTTTGTATATTCTACTAGTTTGCTCGTGCAATTATGACCCTGGGTTTTGGGAGATTCTAGTAGATTATGGTTTTAATTATTAAATTCACAACTTTGCTCTTTCGTTTATTTCATGCTTTACATTATTATAATCACCTATTAATCGTTCTCTTATTAAATAAAATCAATGACTTTAAAAACATTAAAATGAATAATTACATGGATAGTTCACCATTGGCTTGCCTAGCGGCGACGTTGGGTTCCATCACTTCCTATAGTGGGAATTGGGTCATGACATTTGTTGACTTTTTGGGAAAAGTGTAAAGAACTTAGCTTTATCTATTGCAATTGATTTCCCTAGCATTGTTTGATGATATTAAGTCGCTTTTGGTAAGATTTGAGTCGTGTGGAGGCTAATTATAAGGGAAAAGCTATTTTTGAGTGTTGAATTGGCCTAGTTGAGGTAAGTGTCTTGCCTAACTTTGCTTGAGGGAAATACCCCTTAGGATTGGTATTGATTGATTCATTTGTACTATGTGAAAGCCGTGTACGCAGGGTGATGAGTGAGAATATAGGTTGTACGTGGTATTTGACCGGTTTATGCTCCTTAGACTCTTTCCATGCTTGAATTAAATTGTAGTAGCATGTTCTAAATTCTCATAATCAATCTATTCCTACTTGAGCTAGTCTATTCTTACATATCTTAAATGATTTCGTTAACACTTGTTCTACATTCTAGTTGATAAATTGCTCTAATGCTTAGTTGAACTTGTTGCCTCTATTATTGTTACATGTCATGTTTTCCATTGTTTATTCTCATTATTTGAAGTTATTGTTCGTGTTATCTCTTATATTTGTGATTGTCATTACTTTAAGTTATTGTTCATGTTATCTCTATCCTTGTTGATTTCCATTATTTGAATCCATTGTTACACGTTATCTCTTCCCTCGTGATTTATTCTTATTTAATAACGTGGTTATACATTATCTCTCATTGTTGAGCTATTGGTGTTGAAGTTGTGAAATCCGTTATCATGTTGAGGCAAGATTGTTATTGTTGAAACAATCTTCCTTATTGAGCATTTTACATTCATTATTGTCGTTGATATTCTTGTACACATTATGGTGGAGCCGTGGCTATTGTTGTGAAAACATTAAAATTGTTGATTGTTGCCAAGTTGTGATACATGGGCAGTTGTGGTGCAAGTTGTTATTGTAATGTGATATTGACGCGCATGAGGCTGTATAAGGCTTGGGATTAATGTGCATGCGGCAGTATAAGATGGGACTTATGTGTGTATTTCTTGTAGGGGAACTACGTGAAGCCAAGCGACGTCATAAGGCGGGCTAAAGTTGCGACGTCAGGAAAACTATTTTCGAAACCTATTTGTAATGTAAGACTCACGCGGTGGTATAAGGAAAGATTGTGATTGAAATTGAGAAATGTGAATACGTGGCAGTACCTCGGTTGTGATTCTTGATTATATGAGGCGGTACCTCGATTATGATTTTATTGTACACGAGGAGGTACCTGGTTGTGATTCTTGTTGTTTATTTCGTGTTGTAGAGAGGTTTGGTGGGAACATTTCTTGTTGTTTTGTTATTCATTGTTCTAGCAGTGTTGTCCGCATATGATCATAGTGATTCTCATTAGTTTCTTCTTTTATGTTATTTTCATGTTTAATTTCTGGTATTAGTTCATGCTATTATCTTGGTTCGTATCAGCTATTTCTCCGCATTCCATTATCTATCCTTATTACATTTTCATAATATTTATTTATATCGTAGTAGGTGTCTTGACTTGGCCTTGTCACTACTCTACTGAGATTAGTCTTGATACTTACTAGGTACCGTTGTGGTGTACTCATACTACACTTCTGCACAATGTTTGTGCAGATCCAGGTACTTCTGTCGGTGCCGGACGCTAGAGTTGATTTGAGCTGCTGCTTTGGGAGACTCCATGGTATACGTGCTCCACATACGCAGGCCTCGGAGTCACCTTCCTTCGTTTATTCTATTGTTGTATTTTTCTTTCAGACAGTGATGTACTAGACACTTTAGCTTACTTCGTAGAGATTATGACTTTGTTCAACCGTTCTTGAGGAGTATATTGTTTAGATTCTATCTTTTGGAAGTATATATGAGTTTGTCAAACTGGTTTTTAGTATTTTTTTTAATTATATCTGTTCAGTTGTTATCAAATGTTAGGATTACCTAGTCGTAGAGACTAGGTGCCATCACGACATCATGCGGAGGAAAATTGGGGTCATGCCAAGTTGGTATCGGAGCTCTAGGTTCGTAGGTATTAAGAGTCATAAGCAGTTTTAGTAGAGTCTTGCGGATCGGTACGGACACGTCTGTACTTATCTTCGAGAGGCTACAGAAGTGTTAGGAAAACTTGACTTCTTTTATTACTTGTCGTGCGAATTGGTTGACTTCAAAAACTTAATCTTTGACTTTCTATTCTCTCACAGATGCTGAGGACACGCACTGTTGGATCCAATGATCAGACACCCCCACCCCATCCTAGATATACGAGAGGGCGGGGCCGGGGCAGAGGCCAAGGAGGGGCACGTGATGCAGCCAGAGCACTTGCCCGAGCTGCAATAGAGTAGCCACTAGTAGCTCTAGTTTGGGGGACAGACACCCGAGGTGCCTATTGCCACCCCAGCACTTAAGGAGACCCTGGCACAGTTCTTGATCATGTTCAGTACCTTAGCTCAGGTGGGGTTGATTCCACTTGCACCAGCCACATCTCAGGCTGGGGGAGGAGCTATGACTCCAGCGGCCTGTACCCCAGAGTAGCGAGTCCAGGTTGCTTAGGTCCCAGAGGTTATACTGGTATAACCTGTTGTTCCAGCTCAGCCCGCGATTATGGCCACATCTGAGGAGGAGGAGCATAGGCTTGAGAGGTTCAATAAGTATCACCCTCATACTTTCAGTGGTTTGGCTTCAGAGGATGCACATGGTTTTCTTGAGGAGTACCATCGTATTCTCCGCACCATGGGTATTGTGGAGACTAGCGGGGTGGCTTTCACTACTTTCTAGCTGGACGGAGTGACATATCAGTGGTGGCGAGTGTACGAGAAGAGTAGCCCAGACGATGCAGCTTCACTTACATGGACTCGATTTTTAGAGTTATTCTTGAGAGAGTTTGTTCCTCAGACCTTTAGGGATGCATGGCACACGGAGTTTGAGTAGCTGCGCAAGGATACTATGACAGTGTCAGAGTATGCTGTCTGATTGATTGATTTGTCCAGACATGCACCAGCTTTGGTTTCTACAATCAGAGGGCGAGTCCGTCGATTTATTGAGAGGATCAACTATGGTATTAGGTTCATCATGGCTTGAGAGTTGGATGACAGATACCCCATCTCAATAGGTGGTAGAGATTGAACAGGGGCTAGAGGGTATGAAGGGCCATGAGAGGGAGGACAGGTAGCCAAGAAGCCTCGTCGTACGGGAGGATTTAGTGGTGGTCACGTTGCAGCTACAACCCATCATGGTAGAGGCTATGTGAAACGTCTAGTTCACTCAGTACTTCCAGCTTCTAGTGGTGCTCCTATTGTTCCGAGGTCCCAGGTTGCACACTTTGCTCAGCCATTTTCTAGTGCACCTCCTGCATGGGGTGCCCTCAGTGGTCAGTCCAGTCGACCAGGCTCGAGCCTGTCTCTNGAGTAGCCACTAGTAGCTCTAGTTTGGGGGACAGACACCCGAGGTGCCTATTGCCACCCCAGCACTTAAGGAGACCCTGGCACAGTTCTTGATCATGTTCAGTACCTTAGCTCAGGTGGGGTTGATTCCACTTGCACCAGCCACATCTCAGGCTGGGGGAGGAGCTATGACTCCAGCGGCCTGTACCCCAGAGTAGCGAGTCCAGGTTGCTTAGGTCCCAGAGGTTATACTGGTATAACCTGTTGTTCCAGCTCAGCCCGCGATTATGGCCACATCTGAGGAGGAGGAGCATAGGCTTGAGAGGTTCAATAAGTATCACCCTCATACTTTCAGTGGTTTGGCTTCAGAGGATGCACATGGTTTTCTTGAGGAGTACCATCGTATTCTCCGCACCATGGGTATTGTGGAGACTAGCGGGGTGGCTTTCACTACTTTCTAGCTGGACGGAGTGACATATCAGTGGTGGCGAGTGTACGAGAAGAGTAGCCCAGACGATGCAGCTTCACTTACATGGACTCGATTTTTAGAGTTATTCTTGAGAGAGTTTGTTCCTCAGACCTTTAGGGATGCATGGCACACGGAGTTTGAGTAGCTGCGCAAGGATACTATGACAGTGTCAGAGTATGCTGTCTGATTGATTGATTTGTCCAGACATGCACCAGCTTTGGTTTCTACAATCAGAGGGCGAGTCCGTCGATTTATTGAGAGGATCAACTATGGTATTAGGTTCATCATGGCTTGAGAGTTGGATGACAGATACCCCATCTCAATAGGTGGTAGAGATTGAACAGGGGCTAGAGGGTATGAAGGGCCATGAGAGGGAGGACAGGTAGCCAAGAAGCCTCGTCGTACGGGAGGATTTAGTGGTGGTCACGTTGCAGCTACAACCCATCATGGTAGAGGCTATGTGAAACGTCTAGTTCACTCAGTACTTCCAGCTTCTAGTGGTGCTCCTATTGTTCCGAGGTCCCAGGTTGCACACTTTGCTCAGCCATTTTCTAGTGCACCTCCTGCATGGGGTGCCCTCAGTGGTCAGTCCAGTCGACCAGGCTCGAGCCAGTCCCAGCAGCCACACCCATCGAGATCTTGCTTTGAGTGTGGTGATACCCATCACATGTTTAGAGACTTCCCCAGACTCAGGAGGGATGCACCTCCCCAGGCTTCTCAAGCTCCACGGATTCAGTGAGGTCCACAAACTTCTCAGCCCATGATTGCTACCCTAGTTACCGCTCCACCCGTACAGTCATCTAGGGGTAGGGGACGGGTGGGTAGAGGTCACCCTATAGGGGGAGGCTAGGCCAAATGCTATGCTTTTTCGGGTAGACTGAGGAAGTTTCTTCAGACTCAGTCATTACAGGTATGTTTTCGGTTTGCCATAGAGATGCATCAGTCTTATTTGATCCGGGATCCACTTATTCATATGTGTCATCTTACTTTGTTTCATATTTGGATATATCTCGTGATTCTTTGAGTTCCCCTGTTTATGTGTCCACGCTGGTGGGAGATACTATTGTTGTGGATCATGTGTATCGGTCGTGTTTAGTTGTTATTAGTGGTTTTGAGATCAGAGTTGCTGTATTGTTAATTAGTATGGTAGACTTTGATGTTATCTTGGGCGTGGACTGGTTGTCACCCTATCATGTTATTCTGGATTATCACACCAAGACTGTGACGCTGGCTATACCAGGTTTACCACGGCTAGAATGGAGGGGTGGTTTGGATTATGTTCCTAGTAAGGTTGTGTCATTTCTAAAGGCTCAACGGATGGTTGAGAAGGGTGCGATGCTTATCTAGCCTTTGTAAGAGATATCAGTGTTGATACTCCTACAATCAAGTCAGTTCTGGTAGTGAGAGACTTCCCAAATGTATTTCCAGTGGATCTTTCGGGCATCACTTGGCTTGCCTAACAACGACGTTGGGCGCCATCACGGCCTATAGTAGGAATTAGGTCGTAACATTTGTTGACTTTTTGGGAAAAGTGTAAAGAAAATAGTTTTATCTATTGAATTTGATTTCCCTAGCATTGTTTGATGATATTAAGTCGGGTTTGGTTAGATTTGAGCCGTGTAGAGGCAAATTTTAAGGGAAAAGTTATTTTCGAGTGATGAATTGGCCTAATTGAGGTAAGTGTCTTGCCTAACTTTGCGTGGGGGAAATACCCCTTAGGATTGGTTATGATTCATTCATTTGTGCAATGTGAAAGTCGTGTACGCAAGGTGAAGAGTACACGGTTTGTATGTGGTATTTGACCGGTTTAGGCTCCTTAGACTCTTTCCATGCTTTAATTAATTGTAGTATCATGTTCTAAATTCTCATAGTCAATCTATTCCTACTTGAGTTAGTCTATTCTTACATGCCTTAAATGATTGCTCTCATGCTTTAGTTAAACTTGTTTCCTCTATTATTGTTATATTTTATCTCTTCCATTGTTTATTATCATTATTTGAAGTTATTTTCCGTGTTATCTCTTCCATTGTTGATTCTTATTACTTGAAGTTATCGTTCATGTTATCTCTCTCTTTGTTGATTTACATTATTTGAAGCCATTGTTACACGTTATCTCTTCCCTCGTGATTTAGTTTTATTTAATAACGTGGTTATACATTATCTCTCATTGTTGATTTATTGGTGTTGAAGTTGTGAAATCTATTATCACGTTGAGGCGAAATTGTTATTGTTGAAACATCTTCCTTACTGTGCATTTCACATTAATTATTGTCGTTAATATTCTTGTAAACATTGTGGTGGAGCCGTGGGCTATTATTGTGGAAACATTGATATTGTTAATTGTTGGCAAGTTGTGATATATGGCCACTTGTGGTGCGAGTTATTATTGTAATATGATATTGACGGACATGCGGCGGTATAATATTTGGGGTTAATGTGCATGCGGCAGTATAAGGTGGGACTTATATGCGTGTTGCTTGTACGGAAACTACATGAAGCCACACAGCGTCATAAGTTGGGCTAAAGTACGTGCAGCTATTTCAGAAAAATTATTTTCAAAACCTATTTCAAATTTAAGGCTCACGCAGAGGTATAAGAAAAACGTTTGATTGAAATTGAGAAATGTGATTACGAGGCGGTACCTCAGTTGTGATTCTTGGTTATATGAGGCAGTACCTTGATTGTGATTTTATTGTACACGAGGCATTACCTCGTTGCGAATCTTACTGTTTATTTCATGTTGCAAAAAGGTTTGGTGGGAATATTTCTTGTTGTTTTGTTCTTCCTTGTTCTAGCAGCGTTTCTCGTATTTGATCATTGTGATTCTCTTTAGTTGCTTCTTTAATGCTATTTCCATTTTTAATTTCCGGTATTAGTTCATGCTATTATCTTTGTTCATATCAGTTATTTCTCCACTTTCCATTATTTATCCTTATTACATCTTCATACTGTTTATTTATATTCTAGTTGGTGTCTTGACTTGGCCTCGTCACTACTCTACCGGGGTTAGCCTTGATACTTATTGGGTACCGTTGTGGTGTATTCATACTATGCTTCTGCACATATTTTGTGCAGATCCAGGTACGTCTATCCGTGCCGGACGTTATAGTTGATTTGAGTTGCTGCTTTGAGAGATTTCAAGGTATACCAGCTCTACATCCGCAATCCTCGAATTCACCTTCTTTTACTTTTACTAATGTTGTATTTTTCTTTCGGACAGTGATGTACTAGACACTTTAGCTTTCTCTGTAGAGCTTATGACTCTGTTCCATCGTTCTTGGGAAGTGTATTATTGAGATTCTATTTTTCGAAAGTATATATGAGTTTATCAGACTGTTTTTTAGTATTTTGTTAATTATATCAGTTCAATTGTTACGACTAGGTATGATCACGACATCCTGCGAAGGAATGTTGGGATCGTGACACTGTCGTGGCTTAGTAATCGATCCCATAATAGTTGTGTACATTCACTGCCAAGGTCGTACGACCAGATCAATGGATAAATCTCAAGTATACTGCCGAGGCGAACGGCCCGGTCCCATAATGGTACTGTTGAGGCATCCAGCCCAATTCTATAGGAATAGTGAAGACTTGACGTGTGACTGGCCTTACTCACGAATAGGGGTGTTCAAAATCGAACCGAAACCGAAATCGAAGCTTAATGGCTTATTGGTATCGGGTTAACGGTTTAACGGACGGGGAAGAGATTGAAATTTTTTTATTAACGGCTTATCGGTTTGGGGACGGATTATTCAATTTTCTTAACGGATAATCCGTTAACCGGTTAAGAATATATATATATACAAAATTATTTTTATCCAAATTATTACTATATTTATTTTTTATCTTTTTAGTTTGAGTGGGAGTGTGGGACACCTAGCTTTCCCTTTAGCTTTCCCGTTCTCCTAAATCCTAATCCCTTTCCCAACCAAGCATGTTCCCTTAAAATCAGGTTCATTAATCTTAACTTAATCCCCTCAATATATTTTGTACTTNCACTGCCAAGGTCGTACGACCAGATCAATGGATAAATCTCAAGTATACTGCCGAGGCGAACGGCCCGGTCCCATAATGGTACTGTTGAGGCATCCAGCCCAATTCTATAGGAATAGTGAAGACTTGACGTGTGACTGGCCTTACTCACGAATAGGGGTGTTCAAAATCGAACCGAAACCGAAATCGAAGCTTAATGGCTTATTGGTATCGGGTTAACGGTTTAACGGACGGGGAAGAGATTGAAAGTTTTTTATTAACGGCTTATCGGTTTGGGGACGGATTATTCAATTTTCTTAACGGATAATCCGTTAACC